>WNNJ02002048.1:0-78417 GCA_012934845.2 Pomphorhynchus laevis
TTTTTTATTTTATTACTAGTTTTTTTATTGCTAGTTTTTTTAATTACTAGTTTTATTTTTTATTACTAGATTTTATTTTATTACAAGTTTTTTTATTGCTAGTTTTTTTAATTACTAGTTTTTATTTTTTATTTTATTACTAGTTTTTTTATTGCTAGTTTTTTTAATTACTAGTTTTTATTTTTTTATTACTAGATTTTATTTTATTACTAGTTTTTTTATTGCTAGTTTTTTTAATTACTAGTTTTTATTTTTTATTTTATTACTAGTTTTTTTATTGCTAGTTTTTTTAATTACTAGTTTTATTTTTTTATTAATAGATTTTATTTTATTACAAGTTTTTTTATTGCTAGTTTTTTTAATTACTAGTTTTTATTTTTTATTTTATTACTAGTTTTTTTATTGCTAGTTTTTTTAATTACTAGTTTTTATTTTTTATTACTAGATTTTATTTTATTACTAGTTTTTTTTATTGCTAGTTTTTTTAATTACTAGTTTTTATTTTTTATTTTATTACTAGTTTTTTTATTGCTAGTTTTTTTAATTACTAGTTTTATTTTTTTATTAATAGATTTTATTTTATTACAATTTTTTTATTGCTAGTTTTTTTAATTACTAGTTTTTATTTTTTATTTTATTACTAGTTTTTTTTATTGCTAGTTTTTTTAATTACTAGTTTTATTTTTTTAGTACTAGATTTTATTTTATTACAAGTTTTTTTATTGCTAGTTTTTTTAATTACTAGTTTTTATTTTTTATTTTATTACTAGTTTTTTTATTGCTAGTTTTTTTAATTACTAGTTTTATTTTTTTAGTACTAGATTTTATTTTATTACAAGTTTTTTTATTGCTAGTTTTTTTAATTACTAGTTTTTATTTTTTATTTTATTACTAGTTTTTTTTATTGCTAGTTTTTTTAATTACTAGTTTTATTTTTTATTACTAGATTTTATTTTATTACAAGTTTTTTTATTGCTAGTTTTTTTAATTACTAGTTTTTATTTTTTATTTTATTACTAGTTTTTTATTTTATCACTAGTTTTTATTTCTTTTTATTATTACTAGTTTTTTTTGCTATATTTTTTGCTTTATATTTTATATAAAGTTAAAAGACTACATCTTTGCATCGTCGTACAGAAAACAGGGATGTGGTATCATCAGCGTATACTAGATGATGATCACGTTGAAATGGTATAAAACAGAACAATGGAGGCAGCAAGATATAAGATAGGAGAAAGTGGGGAGCCTTGAGGCACACCTGTAATTGGGTGGAACTGACGCACAGCAGGTTGTCTTCATAATAAAAACGCTTGATGTACAGCAAAATCTTCAACCTGTTAACAATTCTAGCAGGCAACCCGAGGGACCTGCGAGAGGAGCTGACGAAGGGAATGGTGATAAATTAAATCCAGCTGAGGAGTGAAGAAACACAGTCATATTAAATGGTTGCGGATTTTTCACACAAGCGCTTTTTTCGTAAATGAATTGGATTAAATTTTGAATCGAAATGGGCCGAATGTTTTAGGACATGATACTGGATTACTTTTTAGTAAGAACAACAGTCGACTGACTTGAATGCCAGCAATATAAGAAGGGTGGCTAATAGCATAGTAATGGCAACCTTCTTCGTCTGATTGTCTGTCAAAAGCTAGCAGACGCGAGTGAAAAGTGGCGGAGTAGTTTTGGAGGTTTTTGGAAGCGGATCCATGAGTTCAGGATACCCGTAACAGAAAGGTCCCTACTCCTGAAACAGCCCTATGTGAGGATTGGTTGGGGAGGAGTGGCTTCGTAGTTGTGTAGAGATAGTGACTCCTCCTAAACTTTATAAGGCTTATGTTACAAATCCAAACTGATGCCCTCTTATTTCAGTTGGCAAACTTTTTATTAAATATTTTCTAGAAAGGATACTTTGAAGGGTTATTGTGAGCATTATTGGCCATATCCTTGCTCAGCTGGAACCTATACCTAGAACCTCAATATTTATTTCGAGAGAGCCTGTCTGAAAGAAACAAGTAATTGGGAAGGTAACATTTTTGCTAGAACCTTGAGTCTTGCCGTAGTGTGATTGAAAATGCGATCTTTAAAGATAATTGAAAGGACCCCGGTAGCTTAAGAAGTGAGGTATTGATTAAATGGGTCAAACTCGCATTTCCTACGGCAGTAAAAATTCCGATAGCTGCCTGGAAAATGGCTAATTTAAACGGATCAGAGTGAAGCCTCCTCCTCGGCAGCGTTTCTTCCTCTGACCACCAGCCAAGTAAGTTATGCAAGGTGGGCAGTAGTTGGCGTGACTGCTTAATACAGAATGGCTTTAACAGTCACTTTACATTTAGCAGTAGAATGTTGAGGAGGGAATTTGTTTTCGTGCAATGAAAGGTGGGAGACGGTGGTTAATGAATAAGTTATTAGTTCATGGTTCTATAAAGTGCTGCATTAATACAACGACAAGTTTTGTCGTTGAAGTCACCAAGTAACATGTCATAGCCGCTACCTAATATACGATCCAGGAGTTCACGGTTCTTGTGAATCTCTCCCGGTCTAATATAGATGTTGGCTATGCTGATACGTTTACCGTTTTTCCATAGTGTTATCAAACAAGATAGGGCTGGGCATGAGCAGTTCAGTAAAACTGAAGATCTTAAATGGCTTTACTAAGGTTGGAAGACCTTGAGATGAAGAGGAGTGAGGTGGGGTTATATACGGAGTAAAGTCGACAGATAAGAGCTGTGGGATAAACAAAGTAATGTCTTAGGAGACCGGATAGATCTAGTTTCCTGAAGTAATAATACATCTGCGTCGCAGGCTTATCGAATACAAATAGCAGAAGCATCTTCCGAATTCCACTAAATAATGCTTAGTTAAAAAGGTTATCGATTACTAACCATTGCGTTGGCTTACTCGTAGTGGTACCGCGCCAACTAGTTAAACTCAGCAGCCGAATGTTCCCTTCCCACAGTTAAGCTCAACTTGTGGTCCACCATCCACCCAGTTGTGGCATTGGTGCAACAGGTGGGAGTGATATCATCATTTCTCTTGACTTCTTTGGGTAATTTATCATTTTTCTTGAAAATTTTTATCTTTTTTAAAATATATTGGCTCTCCTCTCTAAGGTACGGTGCATAAGGTCGGTGTGAAAAAGATGTGTACATCTTTTGTACTTATGGCTTGGATATTCATCTATTGTTAATCTGCTAATATAACTTGGATATAAATCCTGTGAATTTCTGGTTTTATTATTTCTGCCAACAATGGAAAGGTGACAAATTTGTTAATAAAATGTCTCTCATAAAATTAATAATAATTTTTAAAATTTCACAATTTAATTATTTTCATTGATACACTAAACAATCCATTCGGCGTAACGCAATTCGTGGCTTACTCTCAAGAGTTACTTAATGTGGAGTTACTAAATGTTGCAAGAAAAGAACCGTCAACTGTGACATTAAGCGTGCTTGGACGTGGTTTGCAAGAGATTATCAGAGAGACTAGGGCGAACGTTCTTGGACACGACAATCTACAATCCACATGCTGTATCGTGTTATCGTTTCTGTTTCTCCACTTTAGGATTATATTACAATTTTTTATTAATATTAAATATTAATAATTCAATTGAATTTCTCAATTTTCTTATTATTTTCTGACAATAATTTATTATTTATTAAATAATTAAATTGTATCGGTAATTATTATTCTTAACAATAATTTAAAATTAATAATCAATCCACATAAAAATTAACTTTACATTTTATTTCTTCAAATAATAATAACTTTACTCTTTAATTATACATTCACTTAAGCATTTTGTTAGAGTCTAACTCTTCTCTCTCCCATCCTTCGTCCATTCCGACCGGTGTTCCACAAGGCTCCGTATTAGGCCCTGTGATTTTCTATCTTCTTCTCGGTGATTTGTCTTCGATTTCTCATAAATTTAACTTCCATGCTATGCAATGTGCTGATGACATTCTCATCTATGCTCATGCACCTGTTTATCGTATTCACGATCTTAGTGTTTTGCTTTCGACTGTCTTGTCTCAATTTCCAATCATCTTTCTTCCCTTCGCATTTCTCTGAATCCTGATAAATCCAAAATTATGTGGATCCTACCTCGACGCTTCGGCGTAGAACCTCCTTCCGTATCATTAAATTCTACAATTATTCCTATCGTTGATAATCTCGTTTTCCTAGGCTTCCATTTTGACAACCGACTTTCACTTAAACCTTTCGTTAGAGATAAAGTACGCTCATCTACCTTGATACTCCGCAACCTCCGTCGAGTTCGTAGATTGATCGATTTCCCTTCTTGTATGACTCTAATATCTTCTCTCCTTTTTTCTAGACTCGATTATTGTCTTAGTCTATTTTCCAACTCACCTAAATCCACTCTTCTTCCTCTACAACGCATCATCAACGCAGCCGTCCGAATTCTCCTCCGTCTTCGTCGTTTTGATCATACATCCTACCATCTTGCTTCTCTCGATTTGCCTACAATTTATTGTCGTGTTCAAATTCGTCTTCTTATCGTTGCTTTCCGCCTTGTAACTCTTCATACCCCTTCATTTCTCAACCTTCCTTTTCTTGATAATTCTCGTCCTGTTTACTGTTCCTTGTGTTCCTGTAATTCCCTTCTTTTACATGTCCCAAACTACTCTACCTCCTTTGGACTCCGCTCCTTCATTGTGGCTGCTCCTCTATCGTGGAACCATCTGCTCATTCATATACGCCAATCAACTTCCCTGCCGTGCTTCAAATGCCTAATCTGATGTCATTTAAGCAATTAATTAATAAACCTGTATGACTTCTGCTGTGTTTTTTGTTAAAGGACTTGTAAGCATGCAGCTGCCACGCATTTGCCAAATTAAATATATTATTAGACTCAATTAGCGCAGCTAATCAAGTATAATCTGATTTTATGTCAGCGAATAAAGACAGCTAAATGATTATCTTTTCAACTAAAATAAAAGTTGTATTTCAACTTTAAAAAGCTCAGTGTAATAAATAAAACTGAAGTCATTAACTGTGAAGTTAATGACTTTAATTATTTTTCTAAATTATAAAAATACAATATAATTACACATTTATTATAACAACAGAGTGCTCACAATCATATGGGCTCAAGTTTTAATACTCTATTATGCTATACGATATGCTATGTAATATTTTTCATATAAATTAATACATCATCTTTATTTTTATTATACAGTAGTACTTTAAGCTCAGGCTCAACAAGTTAAAATACGTGCTAAATGATTTTATTTGTGTAATTTAAAAAATGTCTGGATCCGATAATTCTTCTCAAACGAATCACGAATCTAAATGCTTGTTTCCAAGCTTTTATTGTAACCATCAGTCACGTAAAGATGTTTTTTTTGTAAAATTTTGTTAGGATATTTTTATGTCATAACAAGGAGTTTATTTCTGAAAAACTAATATGTTATGGAGCAGTCTCCTTTATTTTGAATGTCTCTAAAATATGATATTGTAAAATATAGAAATTGTAAAACTTCAGAACTGAATTTTGTGAAATTTTTCAAAGTTTTGATAAATTCTGTTATTTATTTGCTAATATCGTTTGACGTCTCTTCCAATCAATAAGACGACCATTGTCTCCGAAATACTGAACTCCAACGCCATCGGCCATTATTCGACCAGTCTTCATCATTTCATGGAACTCACTTTTCTTGAATTTCGTAAAGCCCCACTTGTCAGATACAACAATCTATAATGAATACAACAATAACTTAATAAAAATGTATTATCGACAAATAACCTTTTGGCGTCCGGGAATCTTGAATTTTGCACGTCGAAGTGCCTCAATCACATGATCACGATTTGAATCCTTTACACGAACGGACATTATCGGCTGACAAATATTAACTCTAGCAACAAATCCCTGTGGCTTACCGAAAGCTCCCCTCATACCCGTTTGTAACCTACAATAGATCAAATATTAACGTTACAAAAAACTAATTCAATGAATGGAACAACATAAAATAGATCAAATGTATTTGGCATTTCACTGACTAAAACTATCAGCACCATTGATAAATTTTGATGTGGATTTATTAATAGCGTCAATTTAAAAAGATTAACAAATATTTAATATTAACAGATAACAAATATTAATATTTAATAAATAATTTATAATTAACAAATATTTAATATTTAACAGATGTTAAATATAAAAGATTAACAGATATTAAAGATTAATAGACATTCTCGGTAATGTTTTGTTAAATACCGCCTTTTTCCAGGTCTCATATTTTGCATAACGTACTGCTTATTTGGCTTTTGACCGAGGATTATCGTATTTCGAGATTTTAACTTTTAGTAAATTTGTTAAAACTTTCAAAATGATTTATTTTTTTTCACTACTATGGTGAAAATCTAAATTGAACATATCTTATTAAATAAATCATTACATTTTTCTTCAACTGAGCGTTTATTTGAGCTAAAATTTTGATAGTTTGTATATTCGACTCGGCTGATTCAAATAATATGAATCAGCCTAATTTTAAAAAGGCACAACGGTGTACCCCATCGCTTTCTATTGCCTGATTTAAGCTGGTTCCGTGTTGACTCAATTTGTTGAGTATGAATTAATTTGTTGAATCTGAGATAACAAAGTCAACTGAATGATTTACAGTTCGGTGTTCAAATCTGTATCCTTCCAGGCTTTGCACACCACAATACCCTATTATAAAATATATCACCAACAAACTATAAGTAAAACGGTTTTGAATCTCTTAGTTCTATTAAATGCAACCGCGTAGTTTAATCACATATTTACCCCCCCATTCATCCCCTTCGCTTGATGTCACTGACCATCAACAATTTGGGACCTCATCCACTTTTCCAGTAAATAAGACCTCAACTGTTGAGATCCACCGACATCAAGCAGAGAGGAGGAAATTGAATATAAAAGGAATAATGAAGATAAGTTTCAACAAAATGGATCTAATGTCTTATTCGGAATCGATTGTTTGACCAAACTTAAAATATGCTTAAAGATATGCATATTTTGAAAGAACATTTTAAATAACTCTTTTTTGAATGATTCAAATATATTAATATTTTCAACTTCAGTCAATATAACTGTGTTGTTTACGATAACTTAATAAAAATTATATCCTATAATTGAAAATTTTTGAGATATTTCAAATTCAAATTACTTTCTGAACAAAAAAAAAAAAAAAAAATTATGTTTTTTCGTGAGACCATAGAAAAAATCTCAAATCATTATATATTGATAATATATATGAAAATAAATTTTTAAGTTTCTAACTTTGAAATTTGACATTAAAATTAAATTAAAAAATTTTATGAAAAAATTCAAATTTTTAGCCACGAATGCATTTTTCCCAAAAAAATTATACGCCATTCAAAATAGCACATGAAGATGTACAATAAACAGACTTTTTGCGTAATTTGGACAAGGTGCGTCAAACTGAAAAGATCCAAAATATTTTTTATCTTACAAAAGATACAACTTCGTTGTATCTTTTGTACGTGTAGCACATCAAATTACTTTATATCAAATCTATCATATATATTTTTTCATTTTAAGACAATAAAATATAGTGATTTGTTATAAGTTAAATTTCATTAAATTTCAAGAAAGATGAGATACCTGTCTGCACCAGCACATGACAACATTTTGTTTATACGAATGACGTGATATGGATGGAGACGGATTCGAATGTGGAATGCATCTTTACCGCAATGCTTTGTTAGATACTTGTTGGCACAGATACGGCATGCCTCCAAAGCCTCAGAGCTGATCTGCTCGAATTCATCGGATATGAGATGAACACAAAGTGGGAACTCTTCTACCGGCATTTTCTTCTTTCCCAGGTCATAAATTCTAATTTTCGGATCTAAATGTATTAATTCCTATCGGTGAGTCAATAAAATTAAAATTTGAGAGTCCGATAAAATAAAAGTTGAAAATTAACATGAAAATATCGTTATGTAAATTAAAAATTCACATAAGAAGCTTTAAAAAACGAATTACTTTTACTCAATTAGGTGCTCCAACATTTTACGACGAAACTTGTCTCATGTTGAAGACATACCGAAGCCTCAATTCTCAATTGCTTGTTCGCAGGTCTGATTCATTCAAAGATTGATATTTTCGCAATATATACATCCTTCTTTGTTAAAAATACAAACTTCCAACATCTGGATAGAGTCACACGGATTTTTTGTGGATAAATCCAAGTTTCTACGGTTTTCAAACGAGTATTCATAGTAAGGTTTCTGTAGATCCCTACGATTTTTGTGGATTTAGAAAGTAACAATTAGACCCAGTTCAAAATCAATAAACCGGGATATAAAAAATTAAAAAAATGAGAGACAAAGATCATGTGTCCAGAGATTCGCTGAAAAAGAAACTATCGCAAATTAGAAACTAATAATATCTGAGAAGGCCAGAGTTTCCTGTGTAGGAAACCCCAAACAACGAAAAAAGTAAAAAGGTTTACTAAATACATAGTCTATAAAGAAATCTTCATGATTTTCAAATATCAGCAAAAGCCTGGAATCACTAAAAATGCAATTTATTACCTGGTACACCACGACAGAATCTTGATTTTGGATAAGGTTTATTTTTACAATATCTGTAGCTAAACAAATATAATATTGAGCATTATAAACCGTATTCTGATTAAAATACCATCTAGCGGGTCTTCGTCCCATTATAAAAATCTGCAAATTTGAAAAAGTTGAATGTACAAATATATCAACAAAAAAGTAAATTAAATCTGCAAGAATAATGTCAGCTTTACGAATTTAAAAGTGAACAACCAAACAAATGTGGAGATCTTTCACAAATGTAGAGACATTTCCGAGTTGAACCCATTTGTAAATTTTGAGGCTATTGATATTGCTACAACAGCGAAGTCTATTGCATTAAGTGGAAATGACTCATTTTTAGCAATTAAACTTCAGCATTTAGAGGAGATTTACAAACTCCGCCTTCTTCTCGTTAATTTTCGTCTCATCGCTGTCGGCTTACCATTGTTCATCAACCTGCCTTTCTTAGGTGACACTCGTTACACCTCGCTATCGCTGCGTTCCCGCCATACCCTCTTACTCCACGTTCCCAATTACTCTAACAACTACGGTCTCCGATCCTTCCTCGTCGCCGCCTCACTCGCCTGGAATCAACTTCCTCTCGACGCCCGCCGCGCTCCCTCCTCTATCACATTCAAACACCTCATCCGTTCACCCCTTCTCGACACCTGATTCACAGTTTTGTTTTGTTGTGGTCATGTAAGCGTGCGCCGGCACGCATTTGCCACGTTAAAATAAATCTTTTTTTATAGAATAAGTCATTTGTCAAATATTCAATTGAGCTCCGAAGGTTGTTAATTATTATTCTTATAAGGCTTAGCCATAAGGCTATTTTGCCAGATCACAGTTTGAAATAAAAAAAAGAAAATAAGACTAAAAAAGAAACGAAGGAAAAGAAATCAACAAGCAAAAAAGAACAAATCACTGCAAATATGTCCGTGAATCGTTTCACGTCTTCTTGATGATCCAAGTTTTTAATAATTTTGTGAACAAACGCAGACTCCGGGCGGAAGCAATTTAAAATAAACTGTTAACAATTAAAATAAATTGTTAACTTATATTATGAACTTATGTAAACTTATATTATGGGAGAATTTCAATAATTTTGTGCATAATTAACTGAATTACGTAAACTAATAAAATGTTCAATTACCAACATATAATTAATTTCATTAAAAAATAAAATATATTGATAGCCGCTGCTCTCATATTCAGAACAGGAATGCTCAACATACAAATTTTCAGCATTGCAATGTAATTTTATATAAATAAGCTTTTATATTAAAAGTGACGTTTGCCTACAAATCCAAATTGTTAAATACACAAATCTTTAGATTGGTTATGCTCATCCGTACTTCGCAGGTGCTTGAATCTAGCCTAATACGATCTAAGTAACAGCACATCAGCATTGATCTCTTAACGAATATACTAAAATGTTTAATCATTTATTTAAAAAACTCGTGTTCATTTTGATAATACCAATTGTAATTTCAAAGAACCTCTAAAATGAGAGAATTAGTAACTCCTACGCGCGGTTGAGCCCTATTAATCCGGTGGGTAAATCGCACAGGCATCAATGCAACTTCAATAATATGGCCAAAGAACAAAAACTTTATCCACGACTCAAACTAAGCCGAGGAAACCTTTAATCCTCTTGTACGTCAAGTACTTTGCAAACTCGGGTTTCCTCAATTTTTATAACACTTTATTCAACTGTATATGACCGATTAATTTGAAATATCGAATCTAAACATCGTATTTTCAAAAATTCTGCATTTGTTGTGTTTCACTTTTCCACACACGAATATTTCCAACGGATCATCTTTCAGTTTACATACTTTGCTGTTCACATAGTTTTTAGAAAAATATGATGTTTTGGCAAGGATATTGGCAATGGAAAGAGGAGAAACCGATTTTCGCTCACCATCAACCAGACAGTTGATTGACGAAGATACTCTCTTACGGTTGCTAAGTTGTTGAAAAAGTCTCTTTTGATCAACATGAGACAAGGAACATATGGCAGCAATGAATTGATGTTTCTTCTGACTTTTAAGAGAAGTCACCCTGTTGCGAATGGTAGTATAAAATCTGAAAGACCCTAGCCCACGCTTAAATAGTAGGAATGCATGATCACGTTCTCTGACAGCTCGCTTTAACTCACCGTCAAACCATTCGGGTTTGGAGGATTGTGGTTTACGTGTTACGCAAGGGGAAAAGGCGTGAAGTAGATTAATCAATGTTGTGTGGAGGAACGACCAGGCCACATGAACACCGACTGTTCTAGCACAAGGTCATCTTGCTAGGATCAGCATTTCATTAATTGTATCGTAATATGCATTCATAAAACCAATCGTTTTCTTAAAATTGACCAGACGCGAAATATGACCAGGTAGGATGATACGTAAAGTGCATTGATCGCTGGAGCCTAGTGGAGGACCGCAACTTAACGACTCAACGACAAAATCATTGATACATAAGCAAAAATCTAGCATGGAATGACTTTAATTACGGATACGAGTATCATAATGGACAAGCTGACAGAGTGTGACCTCATTGAATGACGGCTGCGTTGACGATGCGTTGTAGGGGAAGAAGAGTGGATTTAGGTGAGTTGGAAAATAGACTAAGACAATAATCGAGTCTAGAAAAAAGAAGATATTAGAGTCATACAAGAAGGGAAATCATTCAATCTACGAACTTGAAGGAGGTTGCGGAGTATCAAGGTAGATGAGCGTACTTTATCTCTAACGAAAGGTTTAAGTGAAAGTCGGTTGTCAAAATGGAAGCCTAGGAAAACGAGATTATCAACGATAGGAATAATTGTAGAATTTAATGATACGGAGGGAGGTTCAAAGCCGAGGCGTTGAGGTAGGATCCACATAATTTTGGATTTATCAGAATTCAGAGAAAGGCGAATGGAAGAAAGATGATTGGAAATTGAGACAAGACAGTCGGAAGCAGAAACACTAAGATCGTGAATACGATAAACAGGTGCATGAGCATAGATGAGAATATCATCGGCATATTGCATAACAGGAAGTTAAATTTATGAGAAATCGAAGACAAATCACCGAGAAGAAGAGAGAACAGCATAGCGGCTAATACTGAGCCTTATGGAACACCGGACGGAATGGACGAAGGATGGGAGAGAGAAGAGTTAGAATATACGCGAAATGTACGGTTTGATAGATATGAAGAAAACCATGAAACAGTGGGTAGAGTGAAGCCATAATCATAACGAAGGCGATGGAGAAGAATCGAGTGATCGACGATGTCAAAAGCAGACGATAGATCAAGAGAAACTATGACACTACATAATTTATGATCGCGCGATATGAGTAAGTCGTTATAAACTTTAAGACATGCAATTTCGGTAGAGTAATTAGAGCGAAAAGCGGCTTCGAAGGGAGGAAATAAGTTAGAGGAATAGAGATATGTATTAACTTGCTTAAGAAAGAGACGCTCAAGGAGTTTAGAGAGGGTTGGGAAAGTGAAATAGGACGGTACGAAGATGGTAGTGAGGAGTCGAGAGATTGCTTTTTGATGAGAGGACGAACAGTGGCGCATTTCCAGATGGAAGGAAATGTACGGCTACGGATGGACGAGTTGAACAATGTGGTTAGGAAGGGTAAGATATAGGAGCAGATATTTTTAAGCAAGTGAGTGGAAATTGGGTCAGAAGGAGAGGTTTTATTAGGTAATGACAGCAGAACCGAAGAAACTTCATCAGACGAAACGGGAAGAAGGTGGAATAGTTCTGGGAGGGAAGTATTTAAAGAGAAGAGTGGGTACAAGGGGTCTACGGGTAGTAGGGAAAGTAAATTAGATAGCTTAGTTTGTAGATAAGAAGAAAATTCATCAGGATTTATATTACAAGGGGTAGATGATCGTGAAAGAATTGAGTTTAAGATTTTCCATTGAGATTTTGAGTTGGCCGAGGACTAAAGTTGATTTCGCCAAACCAGGGTACGCTTAGTACGTATAAGAATATGATGTGAACGGCGTAGAAAAAAGTAGGAATCACGGAGATTTGGAGGGAGTGAGTTGGGAAAACGTTTAAGAAAGCGATTATACACACGAAAAGAGTGACGGAGTCGACGCTTAGAAAGACTACAGTCAGAATCGAACCAGGGAGCATGGCGCAAGCGCTGGGAACGTCGAAGTCGACTAGGCAGAAGGTTATTGAGGATCAACTTAAGTTCAGAATCAAACAGAATGCAGAGATCATCGGGAGAGAGATAGTTAAGAGGAAGTGAAAAGAGTGAAGAATTGAGTAAGGCTGTGCAGAGAACAGGGATATCGAGAAGCTTCCAGGGTCGACTTGGTGTAGATAAAGGTAAAGGCGGGGAAGGAGGATGGGGACGAGTTAGAGTAAGTGACAAGGAAATGATCGGACAAACCAGGATCAGTAATTGACAAGGAAGTATAGTCATTGAAGCAGATAGGGATAGCAATGATGTCGAGAGCACCGCCGAGAATTTGAGTTGGGCTTGTTGAAAGTAATTTATAGTTAAAATCAGAAAAAAGATTAGTTAAAGTGATAGAGTCAGCCGGGCGATCAAGACGATTGTTAAAGTCACCGAGAACAAAAGGAGTATAAGACAATGAACAGTGAGACATAAGATCTGCAAGGTCGTTAAAGAAGATACGTGATAGGGCAACTGAACCTGGACGGTATACAATCACAAGTTCCAGAGGGAAAGGCGTTGATAATCTGCATATGAGTAATTCGAACGAAGGGTAACGGATGTTAACGTTGATTTTACGTAAAGACATTGGGTGACGAGCAATGGCAACAATACCGCCATGGTTAATAGCAGTAGATGTATGAGATGTAATTTGACGAGCTGATTCAACTAGAGAACAACCAGAGCGACATAGACGACGAATAGCAAGCTCGTCGGAGTCAGAGTGCCAGGATTCGGTAATGCAGAGAATATCGATAGATAATTGATCGAAGATATCGAGAAGCATATCAGCTTTATGAAGAATGGAGCGAGTATTGAATAGACTAAGACGAAAAGTATGCTTAGGAGCGAGATCGACTAGCGAAGAAGACAAGGGGGAGAGATGGAACGCCATCGAATTTTTGGCCTTGTGTGAAGAACGTGAAAATTTCCGTTGATTTTCCGTATAGATAAGGATGACTCGCCGTTTGTTTCACGTCGATGTTTTTCAATGCGAGCTAAATTGAGCTGGGCAATATCAGAAGCGGAGCGGTTAGGAAAGATACGGCAAGTAGAGGAAGTGGTAAGAAGTTTAAAACGTTGGGAGAGTACCGAAGAGGCATGTGAACTATGTCGGAAAACGATTTTTAAAAGTGGAGAACTGAGGTGATTGGATTTAGTGGATTTGTTTAAACGAATAAAGGATACAGGAGCGATATTATTGAAGAGTGATGGGTTATCATCAGGTAGAATGGTTGCTAGGATAGACCTGAAATCAGATACATCATCATCGAGGCGAGATTGTGGAGAAGCAGATTCGGAAAGCTTAAGGTTTGATATGATTATACAGCGATCGCGCGAAGGAAAACGATTTCGTGGAAGTGGTGGACGGACAGAGCTGGTAGGAGTCGAGGCAGATGAGCAGATAGAAGTGGAAATGATAGGGGTGCTTAATAAAGAATTAATATTGGTTGGAGCAAGTGTGACAGGAGCGGGGTGTTGAATCGGTTGATCAGAGATGTGATTGGATATGATTTTAAATGAAGGATGTAAATTATTTGGAAGTGTTACGTGGGAGGTAGAGTAAGGAGAGTTAAAATAGGTTGGGGCATGAGTGACAGGAATGGAGTGTTGAATTAGTTGATCGGAAATGTTACTGGAAATGATTTTGATGGAAGGGTGTAAATTATTGAGAGGTAATACAGGAGAAGTCGTGTAAGGAGTACGTGAGGAGAATAAAGAAGTTTGAGATTTATTTAGATTGGGGAAGAATAGGAAAGAGGAGGTACGAGATGAAAAGCTTTACCGTTAGCATTGTTAGAATGAGAAAGATTAATGGAAGTTTGGTACGTAGTTGAACGAGGAGTGTGTGAGACATAATATTTTTTGATTTTTCAAACGCGTTTAAATGAGTTGATCATGACCTGCTTCTTATGAAACTGACAAACACAGGACTTCCTATTGCTCTTGTTAATTGGATCATGGCCTTTCTGCATCAACAAGGCTTCAGAGTGCTTGTTGATAATACACTATCGTCGGTTAGGCCTTTCACATTGGTGTTCCTCATGGATCTGTTTTAGGTCCACTGTTATTCAGTATATATGTAATTGATTAACCTGTAACCATTTTTTAATAATAATACAATAATTTATTTAACGTGGCAAATGCGTGCAAAATGCACGCTTACATGACCACTAACAAACAAAAAAAAGAACATCAAAGGTCACAGGTAATTAGTTAATTGTTGAAAAAGAATTGGATTTGGCGTTTGAAGTACGGCATAGATGTTGATTGGCGGATATGAATAGGCAGTTGATTCTACAAGAGAGGAGCAGCCACAACGAATGAGCGGAAGCCAAAAGAGGTAGAGTAGATTGGGATTTCTAAAAGAAGGGAAAATTTGCTCGTCAGTGCTATTGTATGCTGATACTTAAAGATTTGGAGAAGTGTTTACTCGAGTAATGATATTAGCATTTTACAGAGAGATATTGATAGGGTCGAGTTATGGGTGGCGAGCAACAAGCTTGTGATTAATGTCACCAAATACAAACACATGCGTTTTCTGGGTAGAGTTGTAAAATCTCCGTCAGCAGTTCAATACACTTATTGTAGTCGTGAAATATATAGTGTTGTAAGCCATAAGGATTTGGGAGTGTTGATTGACCACAACCTGAGAACTGCCCAACATAATGCTTTTGCATGTGCCAACGCTAATAAAATGGTAGGGGTCATTAGGCGCACATTCTTAGCTCTTGATCCGGTTGCTCTTCGGCCTCTAATTTTGACTCACGTTCTGAGCCGGTTGTCGTATGCGGCCCCTTGTATATACCCATGCACAGTTGGGGAACACTTGATCTCTGAGTGCTTCGTCGTGCAACAAAGTTGGCGCCGATCTTGGCGCAAATGCCCTATGAGTGTTGTTTGCAATGTCTTCGGCTTGAGACCGTTTCTTGGACCCGTCAGTATATCGATATGTATATGTTGTGGCAAGCTCTTCATTCTTCAAATCATCCTCTTCGGATGTGTTTACAACTGCGACAGTCAGCATTCCTTCGCGGACACAGTTTGACTTTGAGCCGGAATTTAGTGAAAAAGTCCCGGTGTATACAATTTCAACTAAGAGTAGTTGGACTTTTAGACAAACTGGGTGGAGGGACTGTTTGGAGCAGTGGTACATCAGCATTCAAGTCCGGATTACGGATGGATCCTGCTACGCGGAAGGAAGTGTTCCCCTATAGATGTGAACAGTTTTTATGATTTTGTTGATTTTTATTTCATGTGAACCGGCTATTTAAGCCCCTGCTTGTAAGCCTTTGAAACAATAATATTATCAAAATAGGTAGGTATATAAAATTTAACCAAGCTTTCTTTTACAATTTATATAAAAACGTATTCACTATATTATATCACTATATCTCTGAATTATATATTTTAATATATATTAAAATATGTAATAAATTATTATATATATCCTCTATTTTCCTTTCTTCTCAGCGACTTGTATGTTATAACTCGTGACTATAACTTTCATATGATGATGTATACTGATAACATTATTACAAGCAAGCATTGGTTACAAAGCCGTTTCGCTCGATCACAAAAAACATCATTATATACACCAAAATCAACATAAAAATATCAATAAAAGCGGTAATATTCATTATTTCCGCCGTTAATCGTCCAATCCATGAGAGCAGTCTTGAATGTTTTAACGTATGTGGCCATCACGATTTCCGACGGTAGTTGATTCCAAGCATTTGTACAATGATGAGACAATCGATCCAACCTTAAAAAAATTTGGTTTCTGATAAACATACATTCCAGATTATTCCTGTCATTTCCAGATTATTCCTGTCAGTTCCAGATTATTCCTGTCAGTTCCAGATTATTCCTGTCAGTTCCAGATTATTCCTGTCAGTTCCGCTCGCTACGCTCGCGGATTGAGCTCAATCTATCGATAAAAGGTCATGCCTAAAAAAGCGCGATCTCAGATCCCTGTTCCTGATCAACAATCTTCCACATCTAAATGCAATGATGGTTATACCAGCTTTGAAGTTGGATGCGATTCCAAAGATTGCGATGTATGGACACTTGTTCGTGTTAAAATATCCGACCACTCAGTGTATAAACTTAAACATTTCACTTGCGGTTTCTGTACATCAGTACGACTACTACAGTTATCCTGCTCATCTACTCCTGTATCACACACGACCACTCAAACCAATGCTGTTTTAGATGTTTCCCTCGCATCAACACCTGACTTCGCATCATATAATCCCATTATTAAACCTACTCTCTCACACACTCCTCGTTCAACTACGTACCAAACTTCCATTAATCTTTCTCATTCTAACAATGCTAACGGCAAAGCTTTTCATCTCGTACCTCCTCTTTCCTATTCCTCCCCCAATCTAAATAAATCTCAAACTTCTTTATTCTCCTCACGTACTCCTTACTCGACTTCTCCTGTATTACCTCTCAATAATTTACACCCTTCCATCAAAATCATTTCCAGTAACATTTCCGATCAACTAATTCAACACTCCATTCCTGTCACTCATGCCCCAACCTATTTTAATTCTCCTTACTCTACCTCCCACGTAACACTTCCAAATAATTTACATCCTTCATTTAAAATCATATCCAATCACATCTCTGATCAACCGATTCAACACCCCGCTCCTGTCACACTTGCTCCAACCAATATTAATTCTTTATCAAGCACCCCTGTCATTTCCACTTCTATCTGCTCATCTACCTCGACTCCAACCAGCTCTGTCCGTCCACCACTTCCACGAAATCGTTTTCCTTCGCGCGATCGCTGTATAATCATATCAAACTTAAAGCTTTCCGAATCTGCTTCTCCACAATCTCGCCTCGATGATGATGTATCTGCTTTCAGGTCTATCCTAGCAACCATTCTTCCTGATGATAACCCATCACTCTTCAATAATATCGCTCCTGTATCCTTTATTCGTTTAAACAAATCCACTAAATCAAATCATCTCAGTCCTCCACTCTTAAAAATCGTTTTCCGACATAGTTCACATGCCTCTTCGGTACTCTCCCAACGTTTTAAACTTCTTACCACTTCATCTACTTGCCGTATCTTTCCTGACCGCTCCCCTTCTGATATTGCCCAGCTCAATTTAGCTCGCATTGAAAAACATCGACGTGAAACAAACGGCGAGTCATCCTTATCTATACGTAAAATCAACGGAAATTTTCACGTTCTTCACACAAGGCCAAAAATTCGATGGCGTCCCATCTCTACCCCTTGTCTTCTTCGCTAGTCGATCTCGCTCCTAAGCATACTTTTCGTCTTAGTCTATTCAATACTCGCTCCATTCTTCATAAAGCTGATATGCTTCTCGATATCTTCGATCAATTATCTATCGATATTCTCTGCATTACCGAATCCTGGCACACTGACTCCAACGATCTTGCTATTCGTCGTCTATGTCGCTCTGGTTGTTCTCTAGTTGAATCAGCTCGTCAAATTACATCTCATACATCTACTGCGTCTAACCATGGCGGTATTGTTGCCATTGCTCGTCACCCAATGTCTTTACGTAAAATCAACGTTAACATCCGTTACACCTCGTTCGAATTACTCATATGCAGATTATCAACGCCTTTCCCTCTGGAACTTGTGATTGTATACCGTCCAGGTTCAGTTGCCCCATCACGTATCTTCTTTAACGACCTTGCAGATCTAATGTCTCACTGTTCATTGTCTTATACTCCTTCTTTTGTTCTCGGTGACTTTAACATTCGTCTTGATCGCCCGTCTGACTCTGACTCTATCACTTTAACTAATCTTTTTTCTGATTTTAACTATAAATTACTTTCAACAAGCCCAACTCATATTCTCGGCGGTGCTCTCGACATCATTGCTGTTCCTAACTGCTTCAATGACTATACCTCCTTGTCAATTACTGATCCTGGTTTGTCCGATCATTTCCTTGTCACTCTTACTCTTACTCGTCCCCATCCTCCTTCTCCGCCTTTACCATTATCTACACCAAGTCGACCCTGGAAGCTTCTCGATATCCCTATTCTCTGCACATCCTTACTCAATTCTTCACTCTTTTCACTTCCTCTTAACTATCTCTCTCCCGATGATCTCTGCATTCTGTTTGATTCTGAACTTACGTCGATCCTCAATAACCTTCTACCTAGTCGACTTCGACGTTCCCAGCGCTTGCGCCATGCTCCCTGGTTCGATTCTGACTGTAGTCTTTCTAAGCGTCGACTCCGTCACTCTTTTCGTGTGTATAATCGCTTTCTTAAACGTTTTCCCAACTCACTCCCTCCAAATCTCCGTGATTCCTACTTTTTTCTACGCCGTTCACATCATATTCTTATACGTACTAAGCGTACCCTGGTTTGGCGAAATCAACTTTAGTCCTCGGCCAACTCAAAATCTCAATGGAAAATCTTAAACTCAATTCTTTCACGATCCTCTACCCCTTGTAATATAAATCCTGATGAATTTTCTTCTTATCTACAAACTAAGCTATCTAATTTACTTTCCCTACTACCCGTAGACCCCTTGTACCCACTCTTCTCTTTAAATACTTTCCTCCCAGAACTATTCCACCTTCTTCCCGTTTCGTCTGATGAAGTTTCTTCGGTTCTGCTGTCATTACCTAATAAAACCTCTCCTTCTGACCCAATTTCCACTCACTTGCTTAAAAATATCTGCTCCTATATCTTACCCTTCCTAACCACATTGTTCAACTCGTCCATCCGTAGCCGTACATTTCCTTCCATCTGGAAATGCGCCACTGTTCGTCCTATCATCAAAAAGCAATCTCTCAACTCTTCACTACCATCTTCGTACCGTCCAATCTCACTTCTCCCAACCCTCTCTAAACTCCTTGAGCGTCTCGTTCTTAAGCAAGTTAATACATATCTCTATTCCTCTAACTTATTTCCTCCCTTCCAAGCCGCTTTTCGCTCTAATTACTCTACCGAAATTGCATGTCTTAAAGTTTATAACGACTTACTCATATCGCGCGATCATAAATTATGTAGTGTCATAGTTTCTCTTGATCTATCGTCTGCTTTTGACATCGTCGATCACTCGATTCTTCTCCATCGCCTTCGTCATGATTATGGCTTCTCTTTACCCACTGTATCATGGTTTTCTTCATATCTATCAAACCGTACATTTCGCGTATATTCTAACTCTTCTCTCTCCCATCCTTCGTCCATTCCGTCCGGTGTTCCGCAAGGCTCCGTATTAGGCCCTATACTTTTCTCTCTTCTTCTTGGTGATTTGTCTTCGATTTCTCATAAATTTAACTTCAATGTTATGCAATATGCTGATGACATTCTCATCTATGCTCATGCACCTGTTTATCGTATTCGCGATCTTAGTGTTTCTGCTTCCGACTGTCTTGTCTCAATTTCCAATCATCTTTCTTCCCTTCGCCTTTCTCTGAATCCTGATAAATCCAAAATTATGTGGATCCTACCTCGACGCCTCGGCTTCGAACCTCCCTCCGTATCATTAAATTCTACAATTCTTCCTATCGTTGATAATCTCGTTTTCCTAGGCTTCCATTTTGACAACCGACTTTCACTTAAACCTTTCGTTAGAGATAAAGTACGCTCATCTACCTTGATACTCCGCAACCTCCGTCAAGTTCGTAGATTGATCGATTTCCCTTCTTGTATGACTCTCATATCATCTCTCCTTTTTTCTAGACTCGATTATTGTCTTAGTCTATTTTCCAACTCACCTAAATCCACTCTTCTTCCCCTACAACGCATCGTCAACGCAGCTGTCCGAATTCTCCTCCGTCTTCGTCGTTTTGATCACACATCCTACCATCTTGCTTCTCTCGATTTGCCTACAATTTATTGTCGTGTTCAAATTCGTCTTCTTATCGTTGCTTTCCGCCTTGTAACTTTTCATACCCCTTCATTTCTCAACCTTCCTTTTCTTGATAATTCCCGTCCTGTTTACTGTTCCTTGCGTTCCTGTAATTCCCTTCTTTTACATGTCCCAAACTACTCTACCTCCTTTGGACTCCGCTCCTTCCTGGTGGCTGCTCCTCTATCGTGGAATCATCTGCCCATTCATATACGCCAATCAACTTCCCTGCAGTGCTTCAAACGACAAATCCGATCCCATCTGAACAATTTAACTGCTTGACTTTCTCATTTTTGTTTGTGGACTTGTAAGCGTACAGCTTGTACGCATTTGCCACATTAAATAAATTTGTATTATTATAGTATTAACCGTGAACTGCGATCATGGGACTGCGACCACGTGAACTGCGACAATTATATATTAAAACATTTTATGAAATTTTATAAACATTTAAATTGTCATTAAAAATTACAAATTTTTAAAAGCATTTTTATGAGTCTGGATCTATTGATTAGAAAAAGCAAAAAAAATACATCAAAAATTGTTTTTCGGAATCATTTGTACATAGAATGCATTTTATAGTTAGGCCAAACTATGCATTTATCATTAGGAAACATATTTTGTCGAATGCATTTAAATATATTCGATTGCTACTATTCTAGAAAATATGCACACGGTTGTTAGTTCAGCAATTATGCTATGGATACGAATACAATTCATTTTAAGCCTAGCATTATTAGTTGCTAAACTCCTATCAACGATAAAGATCTCTGCTTTATTCTTTCTTGCAAGTGCTAGTTTGATATGCTCAAGAATTTGAAATATTCTAAAGTACATTCGAGTTCTTGGATTGAACAATGCTCAATATGGTTCATCCAATAAAACCGGATGGAGTGAAATTAGGGATTACTTTCAACACAGATTATTTTCACTATAGACGCGCTCTGCAAAACGTACAGCTAGATTCACCAACTAACAAGCATTAAGACAATTTCGTTAAGAAACCGACAGGTATCGTTACGTATGGTCTCGATACCTGTGAGACCTGTTATGAAAATAAGCCGCAATATTTTACAATGGAAATGCACCGCAATAAATATTAAGTACTCAGCGAGCCACTTGCATTTTTATCGAACTCCAATTACAAGAGGTAACTTCACAACTTGTAATCTCGGCCGCAAACCAATCCGTTCCACAATTCAATAGTGGATATTTTATGGTTTTAGTAAAACTTATTTTAAGAAATTCGCCATCATTTTATTTAGTTTTTCTTAATACTTATTAATTAACCAATTATTAATTGGTTATCATTTGGTTATTACCTTGAATTGGTTACTTAATTTACAATCAGATTATCTGATCGTTACCACCAATGGATTTTTATTAAGAAATCTTACATTTCCCTAATAAGAGTTTTTCGACAACAAAATGGACTAACGGACAATGGGTAGATTACTAAAAAGCAAATGGGTTATAAGAACATATGAAATCATGAGCCACTAACTTAGATTGACTGTGCAGCTGGCCATCAACTTCTCGTATTTCACATAACGATCAACATGTCGTGATGGTTGCAGTATTGCTGATGGTAAGACAGAGCAGAAAGAAACCTATAACAACATACTAATAGATACGATCCTATGTTTTAAGTAAAAGATTTTGATGAAACGCTTTCAGCAATTATCTTCTATTATTACGATACAGTGATATAGCTATGAACATATGAGAGCTATTGACCTGAATAAAAGGGTCAGAGTTGTGGGATCTTCTAAATCATATCATAGAGGATTAAATGTAGATCTTAAATGAAAATAAAATGATCTTCATTCAAGATCGTAATAGTTAATTAAAGATTTAACGAGGATTAGATGAGAATATTCTTGTTAGAATATGGTTCATTTTGTCTGCTTGACTTGAGGCAGTAGTGGTCTTGGAAAGTCTGTTTGTATTCTCATAAAACGATTAGTGGAGAAATACAGGAAATGGATGTATCACTTATAAAGAAACTGTATCTCAATTACGAACATCAATCAGAATCTCAGCTCGAGCAGTTTCAGCTAGTTTTCGTGTGACTAGATCAAAGATATATTCTATTCAAATGAAAAAGAAAACTGACAAATAATTGTAATGATATGATGAGAGATGATCTACATGATTTTGAACTTTTCAGGATTAAGAGTTAGATGAAGGGAGGAATGATGGTTGGAGATAGATATAAGAGAATTTATAACAAAAGTAGAGAGATCGTGGATATAGATCTCGCTACTGGGGAATGATGGTTGGAGAAAGATATAAGAGAATTTATAACAAAAGTAGCTAGATCGTGGATACAGATCTCGCTACAGAGGCAATGCGCGTGAGAGTAAAGGAGGAAATCGTCAACGATAGACGATTGCACAGAGGTCATCCCCTGTTGTTGAAGATATCGTCCCATGGTCGCAGTTCACGGTTGATCTGTTGTCTCATCGTTGTGCGTGTGCGAATGCCTGGAATCAACTACCGTCGGAAATCGTGATGGCTACAGACGTTAAAACATTCAAGACTGCTCTCAAAAATTAAAAGAATAAAAAAATTATTTTTTGGGGCGAGTGTCGTCTAAGTAAGAAAGGTTGATGAACAATGGTGAGCCGACAATGATGAGACGAAAAGTTATGAGAAGAAGGCGGTGTTTGATGCGGATGTGAATGGTGGGCCAAGAGAGTTGGGCAAGATATGTGGAAGTGTGGTTAAAGCGACAGAGACGAAAGAGCACTCGAACGGCGGAGTTGATTATTCGGTGTAGGGGTAGGATGATGGATTTCGGATAATTGACGAAAAGGCTGAGACAGTAATCGATTTTAGGAAGCATCAGCAATGAAAGAAGAGACATACAAGAACGGAAGTCGATAAGGGGGTGGATACGGCAGATGTCACGGAGAATTAAGTAAGAAGAGCGGACCTTGTCACGGACGAAGGGTTTAAAGTAAAGGTGATCATCGAAATGGAAGCCTAAGAAAGTGAGATTGTGGACTATGGGGATGATCGATGAGACAAAATATACAGTGGGAGGCGATATGTTTGGTTTACAGGGGAAGATCCACATTTTTTAGACTTGTCGGGGTTGAGAACGATATGGAGATTGGAGAGACGTTTGTAGATAGAAGAAAGACAGTTTGAGGCAGAAATGCCAATATAGTGTATGCGATGTGCATGTGCATGATCATATATGAGGATGTCATTGGTGTATTGCCTGACTTTAAATAAGAAAGGTTTGATAAGCGGAGAGAGATCGCCAAGCAGAAGAGAGAAAAGCAGGGGACCCAGGACTGAACCTTGTGGGAATCCGCTAACGATAGGGATGGTATGGGAGGATGATGAATTAGAGCATACGTGAAAATAACGGTCGGATAGATATGAGGCAAACCATGCTACGGAGTAAGAAGAAAAGCCGTAATCATAACGAAGGCGAGAAAGCAGGACGGAGTGGTCGACAATGTAGAAGGCGGAGAAGAGTTTGTGGGAGATGAGAACACTATATAGAGTCTTGTCTCAAGAAATGAGTTAGTAATTGTAAACTTTCATGCAGGCGATTTATGTGGAGTGATTAAAGCGAAAAACAGATTGGAAAGGAGGGTACTGATTGGATGACGAGAGATAAGCGTTGATCTGTATTAAGATAAGGCGTTCTAAAAGCTTAGAAAGAGTAGGAGTAGTGAAATGGGGATATAGCTAGAAGGAAGGGAGGGGTCGAGCGATTGTTTCTTAAGCAGGGGAGGAACGATTGCGGATTTCCAGTGTGAAGGGAAGATACGACTGCGGATAGACGAGTTAAACAAGGTTGTGAAAAATAGGGATATCGATGAGCATATGGATTTAAGTATGTGGGTAGGCAGCGGATCGGCAGGTGAGGTTTTGCTGGGTAAGAACATGAGAACAGATGAGACTTCGGAAGGGGAGACAGAGAGAAGAAGAAAGAGTTCCGGGATAATGAGGCTAGGCGGGGCCAATTGGAATAGGATGGAGACCGGGGTGTGAGAGAGCAACGTGGATACTTTGGTCTGAAGAAATGACGAATAATCATGAGGATTGATGTTGCACGGCGGAGAGGAACAAGCAAGGATTAAATTAAAAGTATGCCATAGAGTCTTAGAGTTGAATGAAGTGATGATTTTATGCTGCCAGAAGGAGTTGCATTTGGTACGTAGTAGGTTGAGATGAGACAGGCGAAGAGCAAGATATGAATCACGGAAAGACGGAGTGATCGAGCGGAAATCACGTATGAGAGAGCGATGATAGGCTCGAAAAGCATGACAGAGTCGTCGCTTTAAGAGTAGGCATTGGATGTCAAACCATGGGACACTGTACAATCGACGGTGTGGGTGAGGCTTGAAGGGCAAGAGAAGATTGAAAATTGATGTGAGTTCAGAGTCGAAAAGAAAGGCAAGATCGTGAGGAGAGGAATTTGTTATTGTTGGATAGTAAAGAGACAATTTGAGTAAGGCAGATCGGAGAAGAGAAAGGTCAAGATTTCTTTGAGAGCGGCGTAGGATTGTAGGTGTGTGAGGAGGGGTGTGGTTGTGAGTGAGATCAAGGGTGACGAGAAAGTGATCGGATAGACCAGTATCGAAAATGGACAGTGAGGTGTAGGCAGCAAAATGATAGGGGACAGCGATGATGTCGAGTGCCCCACCAAGTATATGTGTGGGGGCAGTGGAGATTAGTTTGTAATTGTAGTTGGATAGAATGTTGATGAACTGGATGGAATCGGTGAAATAGAGACGGTCAAGGCGGATGTTGATGTCGCCTAGTACAATTGAAACAAAGAACAATGAGACAGAAGGTCAGCGAGTTCGGTAAAAAATAGAGATGTGGTGCTGATGAACCAGGACGGTATACAATGGCGTAATCCAGAGTGATCGGATTAGAAGAACGACAAGTGAGCAGTTCAAAATGCAAGGACTGAAAGGAGAAGTGATTTTGCGAATAGACGCGGGGTGACAGGCGAATGCGACAATGCAACCATGATGAGAGAATTTGGAAGGGAATTTGCTGAGGGGGCGAGCGGATTTTACTATTGAGCAACCGGAAGAGAGCAAACGGCGGATGTAGAGGTCGTCAGAATCGGAGTGTTAGGATTCAGTGCGAAGAAGAGATCGATGGATTGCTTGGTGAATAGGCTGATTATGATATCGGATTTATTGAATATAGATCTAGTGTTGAGGAGGCCGAGGCGGAAACCGTGTGAGGTGGTAATAGGGGCTAGTGCAAAAGAAACATAGGGGAGATTGAGCGCCATCGAATTTTTGGGCGGGTGTGGACAACTGGAAAATTTCCGTCGATGTTCCGGATGGAGATAGATGTTTCGCCGTTTTTCGATGCGGGCAGATGAGAGTTGAGTGATTTCGGAGGGTTTGCGATCGGGGGAAAGTCGAGTGGCTGAAGAGGACATGAGTTTGAATCGTTGGGAGAGGACAGAAGACGCTTGAGAGCAATGTTTGAAAACAATTTTTATGAGAGATGGCTGGGAAGGATTAGATTGAGAAGATTTATTTAGGCGGATGAATGCGACAGGAGAGATGTTGTTAAAAAAGTAGGGTTTATTCGCTGGAACAAGATACGAGAGGATGGATCTGAGTGCGGAAACATCGTGGTCGATACGTGCTTGTGGAGATAAAGAGGTGGAAGGAGTGATATTAGTGACGATGACGCAACGATCGCGAGAAGGAAAGCGTTTCCGTAAAGGAGGACGAATAACGTGAGTTGGTGAGATCACGATAGGAGAGCTGGGAGTTGAGGATATCAAGGGAGTAAGGTTAACAGCGGAAGACAAAGGGGATTTGGATAATATAGAGGGTGGTGAGCGATGTGAGGAAAGGTTATGAGTGGATGGATTGTGGAGGTTGGTGGAGGTGATTTTGATTGAGGGATGCAGGTTATTGAGAAACGAGACAGAAGGGAATATACGGGGGATGTCGGGAAGTGAAGACATGGGATTAGAAATGCATGTGATGACATGATCAGTGGGTTGACAAAGGATATCAGAAACGACTGGGGTGGTTTGAGTGGACACGTTGGAGGTTGATATGTTCTTATCGGGAGAGGTCGCGTATGAGTTTGTTGTTACAAAAGCCGCATAGGAAGTCTTCTTTAGACTTACTGCTGTCGCATGCGATTGTAGTGGCTTCCGCTCCTTCGTTGTAGCTGCTCCTCTCTTTGGAATCAACTGCCTATTCATATCCGCCAATCAACATATATAATAATACAATAATTTATTTAACGTGGCAAATGCGTGCAAAATGCACGCTTACATGACCACTAATAAATAAAAAAAAGAACATCCAAAGTCACAGATAATTAGTTAATTGTTGAAATGGAATTGGATTTGGCGTTTGAAGCACGGCATATATGTTGATTGGCGAATATGAATAGGCAGTTGATTCCACAAGAGAGGAGCAGCCACAACGAAGGAGCGGAAGCCCAAAGAGGTAGAGTAGTTTGGGACATGTAAAAGAGGGGAATTACGGGAACGCAGAGCACAATACACAGTACGAGAATTGTCGAAAAAAGGAAGGTTGAGAAATGAAGGGGTTTGAGAAGTTATAAGGCGAAAAGCAATGATAAGAAGACGAATTTGAACACGACAATAAATGGTAGGTCAATCAAGAGAAACAAGATAGTGGGATGTATGATCAAAACGACGAAGACGGAGGAGAACTCGGACGGCAGCGTTGATGATGCGTTGTAAAGGAAGAAGAGTGGATTTTGGTGAGTTGGAAAATAGACTAAGACATTAATCAAGTCTAGAAAAAAAGGAGATAAGATATGAGAGTCACACAAGAATGAAAATCGATCAATCTACGAACTTGACGGAGGTTGCGGAGTATCAAGGTAGATGAGCGTACTTTATCTCTAACGAAAGGTTTAAGTGAAAGTCGGTTGTCAAAATGGAAGCCTAGGAAAACGAGATTATCAACGATAGAAAGAATTGTAGAATTTAATGATACGGAGGGAGGTTCGAAGCCGAGGCGTCGAGGTAGGATCCACATAATTTTGGATTTATCAGGATTCAGAGAAAGGCGAAGGGAAGAAAGATGATTGGAAATTGAGACAAGACAGTCGGAAGCAGATATAAGATCATTAATACGATAAGAAGGTGCATAAGCATATATTAGAATATCATCAGCATATCGCATAACATGGAAGTTAAATTTATGAGAAATCGAAGACAAATCACCGAGAAGAAGAGAGAAAAGCATAGGGCCTAATACGGAGCCTTGTGGAACAACGGACAGGGTGGAATAAGGATGGGAACGAGAAGAGTTGGAGCATACGCGAACTGTACGGTTTGATAGATATAAAGAAAACCAAGCTACAGTGGGTAAAGAGAAGCCATAATCATGACGAAGGCGATGGAGATGAATCGAATGATCGACGATGTCAAAAGCAGACGATAGATCAAGAGAAACTATGACACTACATAATTTATGATCGCGCGATATGAGTAAGTCGTTATAAACTTTAAGACATGCAATTTCGGTAGAGTAATTAGAGCGAAAAGCGGCTTCGAAGGGAGGAAATAAGTTAGAGGAATAGAGATATGTATTAACTTGCTTAAGAAAGAGACGCTCAAGGAGTTTAGAGAGGGTTGGGAAAGTGAAATAGGACGGTACGAAGATGGTAGTGAGGAGTCGAGAGATTGCTTTTTGATGAGAGGACGAACAGTGGCGCATTTCCAGATGGAAGGAAATGTACGGCTACGGATGGACGAGTTGAACAATGTGGTTAGGAAGGGTAAGATAAAGGAGCAGATATTTTTAAGCAAGTGAGTGGGAATTGGGTCAGAAGGAGAGGTTTTATTAGGTAATGACAGCAGAACCGAAGAAACTTCATCAGACGAAACGGGAAGAAGGTGGAATAGTTCTGGGAGGGAAGTATTTAAAGAGAAGAGTGGGTACAAGGGGTCTACGGGTATTAGGGAAAGTAAATTAGATAGCTTAGATTGTAGATAAGAAGAAAATTCATCAGGATTTATGTTTCAATGGGTAGGTGATCTTGAAAGAATTGAGTTTAAGATTTTCCATTGAGATTTTGAGTTGGCCGAGGACTAAAGTTGATTTCGCCAAACCAGGGTACGCTTAGTACGCATAAGAATGAGATGAAAACGGTGAAGAGAAAGATAGGAAGCACGGAGATTGTGAGTGAGTATGTTTGGAGAACTTTTAAGAAAACGATTAAACGCACGAAAAGAGTGACAGAGTCAACGCTTAAAAGACAGCAGTTGGAATCGAACCAATGAGCATCGTGCAAACGTTAAAAACGTCGGGGTCGACTTGGCTGAAGGTAGTTGAGAATAGTCGTAGGTTCAGAATCAAACAGGATGCAGAGATCATCGGGAGAAAGTTATTTAAGTGGAAGTAAAAAAAGAGTGAAGAATTGAGTAAGGATGCTCAGAGAATAGAAATATCGAGAAATTTCCAAGGTCGATTTGAAATAGCTAATGTTGGAGGAGAAGGAGGATGGGGACGAGTAAGAGTAATAGTGACAAGGAAATGATCGGACAAACCAGGATCAGTAATTGACAAGGATGTATAAGCATTGAGGCAGTTATGAACAGCAATGATGTCGAGAACACTGTCGAGAATATGATTGGGGCTTGTTGAAAGTAATTTATAGTTAAAACCTGAAAAAATGTTAGTTAGAGCTATTTAGTCAGCCGGCCGGGCGATTAAGACTGATGCTAAAGTTACCGAGAACAAAAGAAGGAGTATAAAACAATGAAAAGTGAGACAGAAGATCTGCAAGATCGTTAATGAACATATTTGATGAGGCATCTGAGCCTGGACGTTATACATTCACAAGTTCGAGAGCGAAATGAATTGATAATCTGCATATGAGTAATTCGAACGAAGTGGAACGAATGCTAGCATTAATTTTACGTAAAGACGTTGGGTGACGTGCAATGGCAACAATTTCGAAATAGTTAGAAGCATTAGATGTGAATGTGGTAATTGGACGAGCTGTTTCAACTAGAGAACAGCCAGAGCGACATAGACGACGAATAGCAAGATTGTCAGGGACAGAGTGCCAGGATTCGAAAATGCATAGAATATCGATAGATAATTGATCGAAGATATAAGTTAATGATACGGAGAGATAATCTAAACCCAGACGTCGAGGTGCAGATTAAGGAGCAGATTAGATTTTTGAAGAATGAAACGAGTGCTATAAAAACTAAGACAAAACGTATGCTTAGGTGCGATATCGACTAGCAAGGAAAATTTGTGAGGATATACGGGACGCCATCAGATATTCTGGTCGTGCGTACGACGTGGAAAGTTTCGTTAATTTAACAGATCGAGTGGAATGAATCGCCGTTTGTTTCACGTCTATGTTTCCCAATGCAAGCTGAATTGAGCTGGGCAATGTTAGAAGGGGAGCGGAAAATAAATATACTGTAAGTAGATAGAGAGATAAAAAGTTCAAAACATTTGGAGAGTATCGACAAGATATGCGAACTATGTCGAAAACGATTTTTAGAAGTGGAGGTCTGAGATGATTAGATTTAGTGGATTTGTTTAAACTGATAAAAGATAGGAGCGATATTATTGAAGAGGGATTGATTATCATAAGAAAGAATGGTTGCGATGATAAACGTTAAAGCATATAAATTATCATCGAAACGAGATTGTGGATAATCATATTCGGGAAGCTTTATGTTAGATATGATAACACAGTGATCGCTCGAAGGAAAACGATTACGTGGTAGTGTGGACGGACAGCGCTGACAGAAGTAGAGGCAGAAGAGCAGGTAGAAGTGATATGACAGGGGTGCTCGATAGAGAATTAAGATAGGTTGCAGCATATGTCACTGGAGTGGAGTGTTCAATCTGTTGTTCGGAGATGTTACTGGTGATGATTTTGATGAAAGGATGTAAATTATTGAGAAGTGATACGGGATTGTAGAATAAGGAGTAAGTGAGAAGAAAGAAGTATGAGAGGTATTTAGATGTTGTAGGAATATGAGAGTGGAGCTACGAGATGAAAATCTTTACTGTTATCATTGTTAGGATGACGAAGATGAATGGAAGTTTGATCGTAGTTAAACAATTAGTGTGCATGAGAGTAGATTCAAGAATGTGATTATACGACACGAAGTCAGGTGTTGATGTGAGAAAACGTCAAAAACATTATTGGTCTGAGTGCTCGTGTATGAGACAGAAGCGGAGGCGCAGGATAGCTGTAGAAGTTTTAATGATGCATAAAAACCACACGTAAACGGTTTACTTTGATACCGAACGAGCAGATATTTTAACTCGAACAAGCGTGCATACGTAACAGTCTTTACAATCGCATCCAACTTTCAAGCTGGCATAATAATCTATGCATTCCGATATAGAAGATGCGTGATTAGGAACGGAGATGATTTGAGATCGAGCCTTTTTAGTAATGATATGTTATCAAGAGATCGTTTATTCAGATATTAAGATCAATTTGTAATCAGTTTTTTTCTATCACCGCTCTCTCAGACATGATTTCCTCTCGATCACTCCGTATTTCCGTGATTCCAATCTTGCTCTTCGCTGGTCTTATCTCAACCTACTACGTACCAAATGCAACTCCTTATGGCAGCATAAAATCATCACTTCATTCAACTCTAAGACTCTATGGCATACTTTTAACTCAATCATTGCTCGCTCCTCTTCACCTTGCAACATCAATCCCCATGATTATTCGTCATTTCTTCAAACCAAAGTATCCACGTTGCTCTCTCCCACCCCGGTCTCCATCATATCCCACTCTGCCCCGCCTAGCCTTATCCTCCCGGAACTCTTTTATTTTCTCCCCGTCTCACCTACCGAAGTCTCATCTGTCCATATGTCCTTGCCCAACTAAACCTCCCCTGACAATCCCCTGCCTACCCACATACATAAATCCGTATGTTCATCGATATCCCCGTTTCTCACAACCTTGTTTAACTCGTATATCCGCATTCGTAGTTTCCTTTACACTGAAAATCTGCAATCGTTCGTGCCCTCCTTAAGAAACAATCGCTCGACCCCTCCCTTCTTTCTAGCTATCGCCCCATTTCACTACCCAATCTGTACCCTATTTTCCAATCCGCCTTCCGCTCTAATCACTCCACATAAATCGCCTGCATGAAAGTTTATAAGGACTTACTTATTTCTCAAGACAATACTCTATATAGTGTTCTCATCTTCCTCGACCTCTCCTCCGCATTCGACATTGTTGACCACTCCGTCCTCCTTTCTCGCCTTCGTTATGATTACGGCTTTTCTTCTTACTCCGTAGCATGGTTTGCCTCATATCTATCCGACCGTTCCTTTCACGTCTGTTCTAATTCATCATCCTCCCCTCCATACCTATCTTTTGCGGGGTCCCACAAGGTTCAGTCCTAGGTCCCCTGCTTTTTTCTCTTCTGCTTGGCAATCTCTCTCCGTTTATCAAACCTTACTCCTTTAACTTCATGCAATACGCCGATGACATTCTCATTTATGCTCATGCACCAGCACATCGCATACACGATATCGCAATTTCTGCGCCAACTGTATTTCTTCTATCTACAAACGTCTCTCCAATCTCCATCTCGTTCTAAACCCCGAAAAGTCCAAAATAATGTGGATCCTCCCCGTAAACCAAACATATCTCATCCCACTGTATATTTTGCCTCACCGATCATCCCCATAGTCCACAATCTCACTTTCTTAGGCTTCCATTTCGATGATCACCTTTACTTTAAACCCTTCGTCCGTGACAAGGTCCGCTCTTCTAACTTAATTCTCCTTGACATCCGCCGTATTCGCCCCCTTATCGACTTCCGTTCTTTTATGTCTAATCTTTCATCGCTTCTCTTCCCTAAAATCGATTACTGTCTCAGCCTTTTCGCCAATTATCCGAACTCCATCATCCTACCCCTACACCGAATAATCAACTCCGCCGTTCAAGTGCTCTTTCGTCTCCGTCGCTTCGACCACACATCCACATATTTTGCCCAACTCTCCTGGCCCACAATCCACATCCGCATCAAACTCCGCCTTCTTCTCGTAACTTTTCGTCTCATCGCTGTCGGCTCACCATCGTTCATCAATCTTTTTTCTTAGACGACACTCGCCCCACCTCGCTATCGCTGCATTCCCATCATACCCTATTACTTCATGTTCCCAATTACCTTAACAACTATGGTCTCCGATCCTTCTTCGTCGCCGCCTCACTCGCCTGGAATCGACTCCCTCTCGACGTCCGTCGCGCCCCCTCCTTTATCGCATTCAAACACCTCCTTCGTTCACACCTTATCGACACATGATTTACATTTTTGTCTTGTTGTGGTCATGTAAGCGTGTGCTGGCACGCATTTGCCACGTTAAAAGAAATCTTTTTTTATCTCATCATATTAGGTTATTAGAAATAGAGTCACTTCGATTAAACGAAGTAAACGTCATACCTATATTACTAGCATGTGTAAGTCTTTTAATCAGAATTCTCGAAATATATTTAGTTTTATTCGCGGTTGGGTATATTCTCAATGGGATTCGTTTAGCTTAATAAACTCCGAGGAACATTCTATCAATAATGAGAGCGAAACTATGAACTTGCTAGCGGATCGAGTCCTTCAAATGATAGCGATCAGTTACTTTCATCTGATATTATATATCACCCTATATTTTCCAGTGTCGAATTCTCTATTCTGGATGTATTCGATGAGCTTAGAAAATCAAAACCTTCGTCCATTAGTGGTCCTGATAATATACCATCGATCGTATTGCGAAAGGCTGCATCAGCACTATGCTTTCCGCTTTGGCTTATTTACCGTTGCTCCATAGATTCAGGAATTTTACCTTTTGAGTGGAAAAAACCACCATTAAGCCCATTTTCAAGAATGGTTCAAGATCTGCTGCTGCGAATTATATATCAGTGAGCCTGACTTGTGATGCATGCAAGATTCTGGAAAAGCTAATTTTGCGCTCACTGACATCATACCTAGAAAAATATTGTATTCTAAATGTTCATCAACATGTTTTTCGACATAGGTGGTCCACTACTACTAATTTAGTTAGTGTACGGGCTAGCTGGTGTGATTCCTTGAAGATTGGACACGGAGTTGATATTCTGGTTGTTGATTTATCAAAGGCCTTCGATATGGTTAATCATACCATTTTAATTAGTAAATTATTTGATGTGGGCATTAGAGGTAGTATCCTTAGATGGTTAAATTGATTCCTCCAAGATAGGTTATTTGCGGTAAAAGTTAAAAACACTTTATCACGTTGGCGAAAAATGTCGAGTGGCGTACCTCAAGGTTCGGTCATAATTCCTACTCTGTTCAACATATATGTCAATGACATGTGTCATGTCAATTGCTCATTTTCGATGTACGCCGATGATATCAAAATTTGGAATGGTATTCGGGATTTTTCAGATTATAACCGGCTTCAGAAGGACATAGATTTCATGCACTCGTGGTGCAACTCACATGATCTTACTATTAACATAGAAAAGACCTATCACATGCATTTCGGTCAGACGATGTACTCTGGCTCGTATACTTTTGTCGGTGCTACCATTAAGAATGTTGATCAAGTCAAGGATCTCGGTATTATATTATCTAATAATCTGTCATCGGGTCTTCATGTAAGATATATTGTAATCAAATGTCAAGGCATCATAGGGCTACTACGAAGAACGCTAGGTTTAATTGTTGTTGACTCATTTAGGGTGCTGTTCCCCTCGATGGTCATTTCTCATATGCTATATCCTCCATCATCAGTCTTTCCGCAATCTAAGGGTGATTTGCGTTTACTTGAGGGCATTCTCCGTAAAGCTAGCCATATGGTTTCCTCTATTCGAGTATTCCCTACCCTGAGAGACTAGACGTTCTAGGCATATGCGATGTTAATACGTCCTTAATTAAAGCAGATTTGATGTTGGTGTGGAGGACACTGCACTCTTCTAAGCACGTTTTAAACCCTCTATTTACACTTTCTGCTAATGAAAATCTACGAGAACACAAGCTTAACTGGTACACAAACTGGGACCGAAGGGGAACCGAGGTGACATAAGACATCGAATTGTCAAACATTGGAATAAATTACCATCTACTGTTGTTGAGGCCACACATGTATCAGAATTGAAGAATAATCTTCGTGCAGAATTCCGCCTTGAATCCTGACTTGTTTCAGCTGTTTTGTTGACTATTTTTTATTTTTCTTTTTCTTTACTGTGATGCCCCTGTTTTGAGCTTTGCTCTTTTGGCGGTCAATGAATAATAATATTTTGATGATGAGATGTATCTATGACCTTCAATTCATCCATCTTATTGAGAACGCTTTGAACGTGGAATATATAATTTTGAGCCATTTGTGGTTTTTACGATAAGTCGCATTGGGTCTTATCTTGCAATTCTCAGAAAAAGTTTTCATAGCGGGGGCTATGTATATAATTATATAATTAATAATTATAATTATATAATTATAAATAATTAATATACATAAAAAAGATTTATTTTAACGTGGCAAATGCGTGCCAGCGCACGCTTACATGACCACAACAAAACAAGACTGTGAATCAGGTGTCGAGAAGGTGTGAACGGAGGAGGTGTTTGAATGTGATAAAGGAGGGGGCGCGGCGGACGTCGAGAGGGAGTTGATTCCAGGCGAGTGAGGCGGCGACGAGGAAGGATCGGAGACCGTAGTTGTTGGAGTAATTAGGAACGTTGAGTAAGAGGGTATGACAGGAACGAAGCGAAAGCGATGTGGGGCGAGTATTGTCTAAGAAAGAAAGGTTGATGAACGATAAGGAGCCGACAGCGATGAGACGAAAGGTAACGAGAAGAAGGCGGAGTTTGATGCGTATGTAGATTGTGGGCCAGGAGAGTTGGGCAAAATATGTGGATGTGTGGTCGAAGCGACGGAGACGAAAGAGCACTCGAACGGCGGAGTTGATTATTCGTTGTAGGGGTAGGATGATGGATTTTGGAGAATTGGCGAAAAGGCTAAGGCAGTAATCGATTTTAGGGAAAAGAAGCGATGAAAGAAGAGACATACAAGAACGGAAGTCGATAAGGGGGCGAATTCGGCGGATGTCGCGGAGAATTAAGTTAGAAGAGCGGACCTTGTCACGGACGAAGGGTTTAAGGGAAAGGTGATCATCGAAATGGAAGCCTAAGAAAGTGAGATTGTGGACTATGGGGATGATCGATGAGGCAAAATATACAGTGGGAGGAGATATGTTTGGTTTACGGGGTAGGATCCACATTATTTTGGACTTTTCGGGGTTTAGAACGAGATGGAGATTGGAGAGACGTTTTTGATAGATGAAGGACAGTTAGAGGCAGAAATGCCAATATCGTGTATCCGATGTGCGGGTGCATGAGCATAGATTAGAATGTCATCGGCGTATTGCATGACGTTAAAGGAGTAAGGTTTGATAAATGGAGAGAGATCGCCAAGCAAAAGAGAGAAAAGCAGGGGACCTAGGACTGAACCTTGTGGGACCTCGCAAAAAATATGGATGGGATGGGAGGATGATGAATTAGAACAGACGCGAAAGGAACGGTCGGATAGATATGAGGCGAACCATGCTACGGAGGAGGAAGAAAAGCCGTAATCATAACGAAGGCGAGAAAGGAGGACGGAGTGGTCGACAATGTCGAATGCGGAGGAGAGGTCGAGGGAGATGAGAACACTATATAGAGCCTTGTCTCGATAAATGAGTAAGTCGTTGTACACTTTTATGCATGCGATTTCTGTCGAGTGATTGGAGCGGAAAGCGGACTGGAAAGGAGGGTACAGATTGAATGAGGAGAGATAAACGTTGATTTGTATTAAGATGAGGAGTTCTAAGAGCTTAGAAAGAGAAGAGAGTAGTGAAATGGGGCGATAGCTATAAGGTAGGGAGGGTCGAGCGATTTTTTCTTAAGGTGGGGGGACGAACGATTGCGGATTTTCCAGTGTGAAGGGAAGATACGACTGCGGATGGACGAGTTAAACAAGGTTGTGAGAAATGGGGATATCGATGAGCATATAGATTTTAATATGTGAGTAGGCAGGGGATCGGCAGGTGAGGTTTTGTTGGGCAAGGACATGAGGACAGATGATACTTCTGTAGGTAAGACAGTGAGAAGATGAAAGAGTTCTGGAAGGATGTTAGTAGACTGGGCAGAGTGGGATAGGATGGAGACCGGGGTGTGAGAGAGCAACGTGGATACTTTAGTCTGGAGAAATGACGAATAATCATTGGCATTGATGTTGCACGGCGAAGAGGAGCGAGCAAGGATTGAGTTAAAAGTATGCCAGAGAGTCTTAGAGTTGAATGAAGTGATGATTTTATGCTGCCAGAAGGAGTTGCATTTGGTACGTAGTAGGTTGAGATGAGACAGGCGAAGAGCAAGATAGGAATCACGGAAAGACGGAGTGATCGAGCGGAAATCACGTCTGAGAGAGCGGTGATAGACTCGAAAAGCATGGCGGAGTCGACGCTTTGATAGTAGGCATTGGATGTCAAACCATGGGGCACGGTGCAAGCGACGGTGTGGGTGAGACTTGAAGGGCAAGAGAATATCGAGAATGGATGTGAGTTCAGAGTCGAAAAGAAAGGCGAGATCGTGAGGAGATGAATATGTTATTGTGGGTAATGATAGAGATGACTTGAGTAAGGCATTGCGGAGAAGGGATAGGTCAAGATTTCTCTAAGGGCGACGTAGGATTGTAGGTGTGTGTGGAGGGGTGTGTTGTGAGTGAGATCAGGGGTGATAAGAAAGTGATCGGATAGACCAGGATCAGAGATGGACAGTGAGGTGTAGGCAGCAAAATGATCGGGGACAGCGATGATGTCGAGTGCCCCACCAAGTATATGTGTGGGGGCAGTGGAGATTAGTTTGTAATTGTAGTTGGATAGAATGTTGATGAACCGGATGGAATCCGTGGAAGAGGGGCGGTCTAGGCGGATATTGAAGTCGCCTAGAACGAGTGAAGGGATTGAGGACAAAGAACAATGAGAAAGGAGGTCAGCGAGTTCGGTAAAAAATAAGGCTGTAGGAGCTGATGAACCAGGACGGTATACAATGGCGAGATCTAGAGTGATCGGGTTAGAATAACGACAAGTGAGCAATTCAAAAGAGCAAGGACTGAAAGGGGGATTGATTTTGCGAAGAGACGCGGGTGTCGCGCGAATGCGACGATTTCGCCATGATTAGAGCATTTAGAGGGGCATGAGCTGATGGGGCGGGCGGATTCGACTAGGGAGCAACCGGTAGAGAGCAGACGGCGAATGGAAAGGTCGTCGGAATCTGAGTGCCAGGATTCGGTGAGGCAGAAGAGTTCGATGGATTGCTTGGTGAATAGGTTGAGGATAAGATCGGATTAATTGAGTATAGATCTAGTGTTGAGGAGACCGAGGCGGAAACCGTGTGTTGTGGCGAAAGAGTCTAGTGGAGAAGACACATAGGAGAGATGGAGCGCCATCGAATTTTTGGACGGGTGTGGACAACTTGAAAATTTCCGTCTATGTTTCGGATGGAGAGTGATGTTTCGCCGTTTTCCTCGCGACGGCGTTTTTCAATGCGGGCTGAAGAGATCGGAGCGATTTCAAAAGGGGGGGGGCGGTCGGGGAAAATTCGAGTGGTTGAAGATGACATGAGTTTGAATCGTTGAGAGAGGACAGAAGACGCGTGAGAGCGATGCTTGAAAACAATTTTTAGGAGAGGGGGCTGGGAAGGATTAGATTGAGAAGATTTGTTTAGACGGATGAATGCGACAGGAGAAATGTCCTTGAAAAAGTATGGTTTATCCGCAGAAACAATAGACGAGAGGATGGATCTGAATGCGGAAACATCGTGGTTTAGACGTGCTTGTGGATATAAGGAGTTAGAAGGCGTGATATTAGTGACAATGACTCAACGATCGCGAGAAGCAAAGCGCGTCCGTAAAGGAGGACGACTGACGTGAGTAGGTGAGATCACGATAGAAGAGCTGTCAGTTGATGATTTGGAGGGATTTGGTTTGACGACGGGAGACATAGAGGATAATGATAATAAAGAGGGTGGCAAGCGATGTGAGGAAAGGTTATGAGTGGAAGGATAGTGGAGGTTGGTGGAGGTGATTTTGATTGATGGATGCAAGGTTTTGAGAAACGAGACGGGAAGGACGGGACGTGGGGTGTCGGGGAGTGAAGATGACATGGAATGGGAAGTGTATATGGTGGCAGTGTTGGTGGTTGGAGAAAGGACATTAGAAACGACGGGGGTAGTTTGAGTTGACGTGTTGGATGTTAATATGTGCTTATTGGAAAGGTTGCAGATTAGTTTGTTGGCGCAAAAACCACATACGAAGTCTTCTTTGGCCTTATTCTTGTCGCAGGTGATTGTTGTCCAGACGCTCCAGTCGCGTATCGAGCACTGTACTTGCAGTTGTCCAATATATTCTTACAATATATGTAAGAATTACAGTCTGATTGCCAACTTAAATTAAGGATATATGGTTTTAAGAATAGAAATATTAGATGTTGAAGTATCTTGATATATCAAGAATGTTTCAGTAATAAAAATACTACAAACTAAATTAATTGATAATTTAGTCACCAAATTATCAATTAATGCATTAAATTAAAAAATTTTGATAATTTTAGATCAAAATTTTAGAAATGTATAAACTTACTTTTTTAATTAATTTCTAACCCAAATTTGTTTGCAATATATTTCAGAGTTATTTTAGAGTCAAAATATTTCAGACAGCAATCATAATGATAGATAAGTTTGTGCATTTAGCGAGTAGGTTGTTAAAGCCTAGTTTCAACCAGTTTAATAGTGATGCCAACAGCATTGGAACATCAAAGGTACTTCGATTCGCTTACTATATATTTCTATTTGTCATCTATTAAGGCGCTTTTATTAAATGGGTTCTATCAACCTCTGGGCAACGGCCTTTACGCTCTACTTCCACTAGGTAGATTTTCTAGCATTTTAGAATATTTCATCAAACTGTAATATATTTTTTTTAGAAATATATCCATCCTGATCTGTATTTTAAATTTTTTTAATATCCAGGAACAATCAGGTATATTTGAACGACAACAGAAATTATTTTTATTTAAAGATAATCATGTTATTCGTTTTTCTTTTTCATGTTAATATTCTGAAGATGCTAGTAGTTTCTAACAAAATATCAAATTAATTTTTGTTGTCGTTCAACTATACCAGATTGTTCCTGGATATTTAAAAATATTTATTTGTCTTATTTAAAAATTTTGTTGGTGAATTTAAAGAATATATACAATTATTCCGATCGTCCCGCTGTGCTCGCCGATCAGTTGCAGTAGCAAATTTAACAGCTTCAACACACAACATCGCTAATGGAAGGACGTAAGAAAACAGTTAAGACCGACACCAACTATGCTCAACTGCAAGTATAGTGCTGACACAACTGCAGCGTCTGGACAACAATCACCTGTGACAACAATAAGTCTAAAGAATACTTCCTATGTGGATTTTGTGAAAACAAATTAATCCGCAAACTCTCGCATCAGCTCATATCAACATCCAACACGTCCACTCAAACTACCCCCGTCGTTTCCAATGTATTTTATCCACTCGCCGACCCTGTCACCATATACACTTTCCATCCCATGTCATCTTCACTCTTCGACACACCCCGTCCCGTTCCCCTGTCTCGTTTCTCAATAACCTACATCCATCAATCAAAATCACCTCTACCAACCTTCACAATCCTTCCACTCAAACCTTTCCTCACATTGCTCACCACCCTCTATATTATCCAAATCCTCTTTGTCTTCCACTGTTAAACCTACTCCCTTGATATCCTCAACTCCCAGCTCTCCTATTGTGATCTCACCTACTCACGTCAGTCGCCCTTCTTTACGGAAACGCTTTCCTTCTCGCGATCGTTGCGTCATCGTCACTAATATCACTCCTTCCACATCTTTATTTCCACAAGCACGTATCGACCACGATGTTTCCGCATTCAGGTTCATCCTCTCGTATCTTGTTCCTGCGGATAAACCATACTTTTTCAAGGACATTTTTCCTGTCGCATTCATCCGTCTAAACAAATCTTCTCAATCTAATCCTTCCCAGCCCTCTCTCCTAAAAATTGTTTTCAAGCATCGCTCTCACGCGTCTTCTGTCCTCTCTCAACGATTCAAACTCATGTCATCTTCAACCACTCGAATTTTCCCCGATCGCGCCCCTTCTGAAATCGCTCAAATCTCTTCTGCCCGCATCGTAAAACACCGTTGCGAGGAAAACATCGAAACATTTCTCTCAATCCAAAACATCGACGGAAATTTTCCAGTTGTCCACACCCGCCCAAAAATCCGACGACGCTCCATCTTCCCTATGTGTCTTTTCCGCTAGACCATTTCACAACCCCACACGGTTTCCACATCGGCCTCCTTAGCACTAGATCTATTCTCCATTAATTTGATATTATCCTCAACCCATTCACCAAGCAATTCATCGATCTCTTCTTCCTCACCGAATCATACCACTCAGATTCCGACTACCTCTCCAGTCGCCTACTGCTCTTTGCCGGTTGCTCCCTAGTCGAATTCGCCCGCCCCCTCAGTTCATTCCGTTCTAAATTCTCTAATCATGGCGGCATCGTCGCATTCGCCCGTCACCCCGCGTCTCTTCGCAAAATTACTCCCTTTTTCAGTCCTTGATCTTTTAAATTGCTCACTTGTCGTTCTTCTAGCCCGATCACTTTAGATCTCGCCATTGTATAACGTCCTGGTTCATCAGCTCCTACATCCTTATTTTCTACCGAACTTACTGACCTCTTTTCTCATTGTTCTTTGTCCTTAATCCCTTCACTCGTTCTAGGCGACTTCAACATCCGCCTAGACCGCCCTTCTTCCACCGATTCCAGCTTGGTTCATCAACATTCTATCCAACTACAATTGCAGACTAATCTCCACTGCCCCCACACATATCCTTGGCTGGGCGCTCGACAACATCGCTATCCCCTTAGGTCTTGATGCCTACACCTCACTGCACATATCCAATCCAAGTCTATCCTATCACTTTATCGTCACCCTTGATCTCACTTCCAAACAGCTCCCGCTTCACACACCTACCATCCTACGTCGCCCTTGGAGAAAACTTGACCTCCACTTCTCCGCTCCGCCGTACTTAAATCGTATCTATCTTCTCACACAATAACATCATAATCTTTTCACGATCTTGTCTTTATTTTCGACTCTGAACTCACATCCACTCTCGATCTTCTCATGCTCTTTAAGTCTCACCATCACCGTCGCTTGACCGTGCCCCCATGGTTTGACATCCAATGTCTACTTTCAATGCATCGACTTCGTCATGCTTTCTAAGTCTATAACCGCGCTCTTAGACGTGATATCCCCTCTCTCACTCCGTCTCTCCGTGATTCCAATCTTGCTCTTCGCCGGTCTCATCTCCACCTACTACGTACCAAATGCAACTCTTTCCGGCATCATAAAATCAACACTTCATTAAGCTCTAAATTTCTCTGGCATACTTTTAACTCAATCCTTTCTCGCTCCTCTTCGTTTTGCAACATAAATCCTTATCACTATTCGTCATTTCTTCAGACCAAAATATCCACGTTTCTCTCTCCCAACCTCGTATCTATTTCATCTCACTGCTACTCGCCTCGCCTTATCCATTCGGAACTTTTTCATCTTCTTCCTGTCTCACCTGCCGAAGTCTTATATGTCATTATGTCGTTGTTTACAAAACCTCACCTGACGATTCCCTGCCTACCCCCATACTTATATCCATACGCTCATCGATATCCACTTTCCTCACCACCTTGTTTAACTCGTCCATCCGCAGTCGTATCTTTCCATCACACTTAAATCTGCCATCGTTCGTCCCCACCTTAAGAAACAATCGCACGACTCCTTACTTTCTTCTAGCTATCGTCCCATCTCACTCCTCCCTACTCTTTCCAAACTATTAGAGCGCCTTATCTTAATACAGATCAACGTTTATCTCTCTTCATCTAATCTGTACCCTTCATTCCAATTTGCTTTCCGCTCTAATCACTCCATAGTAATCGCCTGCGTGAAAGTTTACAACGACCTACTCATTTCTCGTGACAAGGCTCTATATAGTGTTTGACATCCGCATCTATGCTCATGCACCCGCCCATCGCATACACGATATCGCAATTTCTGCCTCCAACTGTATTTCTTCTATCTACAAACGTCTCTCCTATCTTCATATCGTTCTAAACCCCGAAAAGTCCAAAATAATGTGGATCCTTCGCCGTCAACTTAACATATCTTCTCTCCCGTATCTTTTGCCTCATCAATCATCATCATAGTCCACAATCTTTCTCTTAGAATTTTATTTCGATTATTACCTTTCCATTAAACCCTTCGTCCGCGACAAGGTCTGCTCGTCTAACTTAATTCTCTCTGACATTCGCCGTATCCGCCCTCTTATCGACTTCCGTTCTTGTATGTCTCTTCTTTCATCGCTTATTTTCCCTAAAATCGATTACTGCCTTAGCCTTTCGCCAATTCTCCAAAATCCATAATCCTACCCCTACAACGAAAAATCAACTCCGCCGTTCGAGTGCTCTTTCGTCTCCGTTGCTTCGACCACACATCCACATATCTTGCCAACTCTTTTGGCCTACCATCCACATCCGCATCAAACTCCGCCTTCTTCTCGTAACTTTCCGTCTCATCGCTGTCGGCTCACCATCATTCATCAACCTCCCTTTCTTAGACAACACTCGCCCCACCTCGCTATCACTGCGTTCTCGTAATTCCCTCTTACTCTACGTTCCCAATTACTAACAACTACAGTCTCCAATCTTTCCTCGTCGCAGCCCCATTTGCCTGGAATCAGCTCCCTCTCGACTTCCGCCGCGTTCCTTCTTTTATTACATTCAAATACCACCTTCGTACCCACCACCTCAAAAAGTATTTGTAAATATTTTAAGTATTTTATTCATATAAACCGAAAGCGGTTTTAATGTACATTTAAAAGTACTACATATGAAACTAGGTTTTATTGGATTTTTATGTAATTATGGATTTCAATATAATATAGGTATAGTTTTATTAACTGATTCAATCTTTATTTCATATATTAATTTGATCTTTACTTTTTTGATTTTAATATAACATAGGTAATATTTTAAAATCTGATTCAACCTTTATACCCTTTTTATTCAATCAACAAAACAAGCTGTATTGATTGTTTAATTTTTGTTAGATATGCTTTTAGTTAATATGAAATATATATGTATATCTTTTTCCGAATATAAGATTAATTAATTTTACTAACACTTCTTTAATATCTACTAAATCTAGATTTGTATAAAGCGTACTAAAATCGTATGTATTTATATTTTGAAAATTTATTCCTTTTGTGTGTTCTAAAAATTCTTTTGTAGAATTAATACTGAAATAGTGTTTTATACCAGTATTAATTTCGATTACCCTGTTGTAAAATAGAGACAACGAACCACAGAAGGTTTTATTCGTTAAAATCTACAATAGTTAAAAAAGTCATTAATATGTCATTACATTCTCCCGGTCCTTAATTCCAATTCCTCCTGCGTATTATTCGTCCTCTGGACCAGCGTTCGGGAAGGAAGCTGAAGGGATAATTTTTCCTCTCTTTATGTCTTTCTTAAGGGGTTGATGTAGTATTTTATGTGGGCTTGGCGTATCGCTTTCTGGTTGACTTGATTTGGTTGTTCTTTCATTAGTTAGCAGTTCATTGTCAAAATTTGACTCTTCTGTATGATCAGTTGGAATGGAATCGTCACATAATATTGGCTTGGTCGGGGGCCAGGTCAGATGTTGACACCGTTGATTCCCGCCCGTCTTCGTAGCGGATCCCGGAGTAGTGAGGTGTCGAGTGAAGAATTTCGACGGGTATCACTAGAGGGTCGGTCTTTGATTGACGTTCAAAGTTTCTAAGGTTAGCCGGGCCTGATATCAGCCATTCCCGAATCGAGTAACAATTGCTGGACTTTCTCGGGAAATTAAAGATTCTCTCGTGCGGGGTCCAGTTGGTTGATGTGCAGAGTAGTTATCGAATAGAGTGCAGTGATGTATTCTGAACTAGTTTCCAGTTAGCATCAGTGAGTCCTCTGGATCGTAGAGCGAGCTGGATGGTCTTTTATACTACTCCGTTAACTTTCTCGCGTTGCCAGTTTCCAATGGAATGATATGGGGTAGAATGGGAAATAATTACTTCGTTGCTTTAAATAAAGTCGCGTAGTTCAGCTTACATAAAGTAGCTCCCTCGGTCCGAGTGTAAGGCGTTTGGTGCTCTGAAAAGAGAGAACAAGTTTTGTAGGCAATTGATTACCGTCTGTGAGGAGGTATTCTCGCAGGGGTAGACGAACGGATAGCGTGAGTACTCGTCAACAATTACTAGCATGAATTTATCACGATCAGTGGTAGGCTTTGGACCAACAAAGTCCATTGATAGACGTTCAAATGGTTTTCTGGCTGAGATTAGTTGAGATTGCTGAGGTCTGTGAAATCGAGGCTTGAGTCTAGCGCAAGTGGAGCACTCCATACATACTTTTCGGACCTTGTTTATTGAGTACGACAGGTTCCTTTGCTTGACGAAGTGGTTCAGGAGTGTGATCCTAGGATGACATAGTAAGATGTGTAGGTCTTTTAGCGAGGTAGAGGTTGCAGCACATGTGGGGCTAGACAGAGCATCTGCGGCGGTTTTTCCGTCCGGGGCGATATTGTATATCATATGTATAGTTTGAGAGCTCTAGTCTCCAGAGTGTAAGCTTGTCGTTTTTAATGCTGTTTTTGAATGATGCTCCGAACAGAAAAGAGATAGCTTGTTAATTTGTAATTATAGTAAATTTTCTACCTATTAGAAAGTCTCTCCATTTGCTAATCGATTCGACTATGGCTGCGGCCTCACATTCTTTGGCTGACTGTGATTGCTCGGCTTTGTTTAATGTTTACGAGAAGAATGCAACAGATCTACCTTCTTGCGATAGGATGGCATCAAGTGCTGTTCCTGAGGAGTCTGTTTCTATGGTGAACGGTTGATTGTCATCTATGGCTGATAGGGACGCATGAGCTATTTCGGCCTTTAGTTGGTTCAGGCAGGTGTTCTGTGCTTCGGTCAAAGGAAGACTTTCAGCGTTTAGGAGTGGGCGGATTGCTTCTGAGTAGCGCGGTATCCACTGGCTATAGTACGAGAGTATCCCATTGAGGCTTTTTAGTACCTTAAGTGAGGTTGGAGAAGGGAAGTCAATAAGTGACTACAGAATTTTAGGATATGTTAGATTTTGCCATCATGTATGAGATGATCTAGATATGTCAACTTTGATATCGAGTTGGAACACTTCTCATGATTCATCTTCATCTTGTACTTATCAAGTACCTTTCGGAAGGCCTCTAAGTTAGCATCGTGTTCCGCCATATCTCCACCAGCCACTACAATATCGTCGACGTAAACAAAGGTTGCACTGAGATGGTTATCCTGGATGATGCTGGTCATGACTCGCTGAAAAGCGGCCACTGAGTTTGTAAGGCCGAACGGGATTCTCTTATACTGGTACAGCTGGCCATTGACCTCGAATGCAGTATATACTTTTTCTTCTTTATTTAGTGGGCACTGATAATACGCAGATTGTAAGTCTAGCTTGGAAAAGTATTTATACTTTGCTAGTTGCTTTATGAGATCATTGATTTTTGGCATTGGAAATGCGTCAGGTTCGACGCATGATGTTGCTAGTGTATTCACACTTAGAGCTGAGCATTGAGTTTGCGATAATCTACACACGTGTGCAAAGTGACTACGCTTTCCACATTTGTAGCAACTGGCGTCTTTAGCCGGGCATTTGGATCGATGGTGATAGGATCTTCCACAAAATTGGCATTTTTCGGTGCTCTTTAGGTCTGAACGAGTTGTTCGGAATCTGGGGGCAGCTGCACAGTCAGCAATCTCTTCGGAGGCACTGTGGGTTGAGTTGTTGGTTAGAGCAGAGAATTCGTTTGTAGAGGGAGCCTGCACATACTTTTGTGCCTCGCTTTGAACCGTTTTCGTTGTTCGAGCAATGTTGGTGGCCATTTCGAGGGTCAATGATTTCTGCTCCAGAAGCTTTTGTCTGATCTGAGGATCCTTAAGACCAGCTATGAAGGCTTCTCCGATTGCTTCATCTGCGTGTACTTTAGCCGATACTTCTTGAAAGTCACAGTCCTAGATAGGATGTTGAGCTGGCGAATATAGTCACTAATGAGTTCGTCACTCTCTTGTTTTCTAGTGGATAGGCGGTGTCGGGCATGGATGATATTCGGTGGCTTGAGAAATGTAGTTGTCAGAATAACACTACCTTCTTCATACGTATTGCACTCTGCAATGAGCTCATAGACATCCGTTGAGATGTAGTTGATCAGTAGGTGCAGCTTGTTAGGATGGCGTGCGGCATTGGAGGCCAACATATCATACATGCAATTCTCGAATGACCGTAGCCAGTGATTCCACTCGGTAGATATCGTTTAAGGTTTTCTTTTAAACTTACTTTGGCGAAGCATTGAGTCCATTGAGAACAATTTAACGAATTAAGTGTTGTAAAATAGAGACAACGAATCACAGGTTTTATTCGTTAAAAAATCATTAATATGTCATTTCATACCCTACAATATTTTTTGAAGTGTGCTTTAATTACTTTAAGTATTTTATTCATATAGACATAAAGTTGTTTTAATGTACATTTAAAAGAACTACATATGAACCTATGTTTATTGGATTTTTATGTAATTTTGGATTCCAATATAATATAGGTATAGTTTTATTATCTGATTCAACCTTTATACCCTTTTTATCCATTATAGAACAGTGACTTTTAATTTTTGTTAGATAGGCGTTATAATTATTATAACATATATATGTATATATTTTTCCGAATATAAGTTTAATTAATTTTACTAACGGTTCTTTAATATCTACTAAATCTAGATTTGTATAAAGCGTACTAAAATCGTATGTATTTATATTTTGAAAATTTATTCCTTTTGTCTGTTCTAAAAATTCTTTTGTAGAATTAATACTGAAATAGTGTTTTATACCAGTATTAATTTCGATTACCTTGCAATATTTTTTAAAATGTGCTTTAATTACTTTAAGTATTTTATTCATATAGACAGAAAGTGGTTTTAATGTACATTTAAAAGAACTACATATGAACCTATGTTTATTGGATTTTTTATAAAATTTTGGATTTTATTTGTCTAGATACAGATTTCTCAACATTTAAATAACTTTAATTTATCAAAATATTGAGAATATTGCATCATAGATGAAAATAAAATCTGTCAACTATGCTATTTATGTTATAATTGCTTAATGGACTTAGCGTTGAAATGTAAAACTCATCATCTTTCTATGTTAATATATTAATCAGTAACTTTTTGAGTAACTTTTTTTGCAATTTTTCAATTGTTATTACATTGCTAATTGTAATTTAAATCATTAAAATTTTGTATTAATTATTAATGATTATAAGAAAGACTTTCAATATAACTTTTTTAAACCCGGAATGCGCCTACCACAAACGCCTAGCCTACAATGAGGCGTTTCGACGTTAGTCTACTCATCACTACATGGTGGTCTTTTTGTGTAACTACAGGGCCACACTGATGAGACCACCCTGTAATGATGAGTAGACTTAGGTAGACTGATCGTGTTAATTAAAAAACGTTTTATTGAAAGTATTTCTTATAACGTCACCAGTAGTTTATAATTAATGATGTATATTAACATAACATATTAATATATGTTATGCATATTAATTATTGCGGATTAAATGTTATTAACATTTAATCATTTGAATTATCACATTATTTAAAATATCTGACCTCATGCCCTTTATTTTTATTCAAATCCACATAGATTGTCTTACTTAGTTTCAGTTGTTATTTACTCCAACTTTATTATCCATTTTAATCTGCTATTGGCTCCTTTTTGACAGTTTCACTCAATTTATTTTCAACGCTTAACAAATCTGTATCGTACAGAGCAATACGTAATGTATTTAAACAATAGCTGGAATATTTTTTCCGTTTTTTTTATATTTTGGATTTCCTTCATTGCTTCGCACCAATTGTTGAATTTTGCTTGGTTCAATTAATAGACTATGAACTCCCAAAAATCAACTAATTTTATTTTATAATAGATTTAAGATAAACTTACTTAATTATCTGGCACCATAATGGATTTTCTTTTGTCATATTATTGATATGCTGAGAATTTTTCACATTGTCTGTAACTATCTATAGAATAAGAAATAGTTCAACATGCTTAAATGTTACTGAGATTGATGATAAAGGGTAATATCGCTTAACAAATCAATAGTACAAACCTAAATCGCGTACAAAAATAGCACCTATTCTTTAATAAAATCTAATTAATAGATTATAATCTAATCTAAGCACCTAATCTTCTTAAAATGCAGCAAATATTATCTAGAAATTTAGGATTACGCGTACAGAATAAGATTTGCTCAATCTTAAGAGCAAGACTGCAGTCACTTGGTTGTGAGATAGAACTTCCGATTCTTTCTAATCAAAAGTTATGGATTATGTCAGGTGATTATATTTATGCTCGGTCTATTGATGTCGTTTTAATAAAAAATCAATCTTCTATCAGATTGTAAATAAATGTATATTATTATAATTAATCTAATCAATATAAGATTGTAATTAATATGAACTAATATTAATTATTTTAATTTATTATAATCGATCTTATTAATTAAATATTGTAATTAATATTAATAAATGTATATTATTATAACTAATCTAATCAATATAAGATTGTAATTGATATCACTTAATATTAATTATTTTAATTTTTTATTAAATATTAAATTTTAATTGATATTAATAAATATTTATTATAATCAATCTTATTAATTAAATATTGTAATTAATATTAATAAATGTATATTATTATAACTAATCTAATCAATATAAGATTGTAATTGATATTACTTAATATCAATTATTTTAATTTTCTATTCAATATTAAATTTTAATTGATATTAATTAATATTTATTATAATCAATCTTATTAATTAAATATTGTAATTAATATTAATAAATGTATATTATTATAACTAATCTAATCAATATAAAATTGTAATTAAAATTATTTAGTTGTCAACAGCCCTTCATACAATACTTAACTTTTGATTATTATAAAAGTTTAATTTAGAATAAATAATAATGTAATTTATTCATATTATTTATAAATTAGAAACAATGCTTAATAAAATTCAAATAATTAAATAAAAAATTTATTAATTATAAATAATTATAAACAATTTAATAATTTTATATAAGATTTTATATAACTTATATCAAGTTCAAATTATATCAAGTTAAGCAGTAAGGCCAAATACGTGTTGAGGACGCATTTCCTCTGATTAAATTTGATTATTTTGCATCTAATTCTAATACAAATCAAGTTAAAATAAAACTTGAATAAAAGTTTTATTAATAAAGTATCATTACTTTATTATTAACTTATGAATTGATTTATTCAGTATGTTGAAAAAATTTAAATTTTAATTTTTTAAATTAAAAAATAATAATTAAAATTTTACCATTGCCTTTGTTAGTAGTTTGTTTACTGCAATATTATAATACGATTACAAATCATATATCTACATTATTTTCAAGTTTGAGATTGATTTAACATGTATTACGTTGTAAAACAAAATTTAACTTTTTGAACTTCAAAATACTTTTTAAGCACTTTGGTATGATATCCTATCATCATTTTTAACTTATTATTTCCAACTTACAACAAATCAACGTATACACAAAAAAATTGGTATCATTACTTTATTATATTGAATAAAAATAAATTTATTTTTAACAATTTTAAAAATTTTTAACGCTGGTTTTATTTCTTTAATAATTTGAAAACTGAAATTATAATGTGTTTGAACGATTTTCAGATGGTTTGGAATCTTCACGCATTAATAAGCGGACCGCTACGTAATAACAAAGCATGTCTTGAATGGCTTGAAACGATATTTTAAACTGTAATTAAAATATGTAACAGGAAAAAAAAACAGTTTTTGATAAATATCAGAGATGTCACTTAATAATTGGTCGAAAAAATCAACGTTATTATGTCTACAACAATGTCTCCACGCAAATTCCGCCAATTTTAAATCAGCTTTTAAAATTTTTAAAATTGTTAAAAGTAAATTTATTTTTATTCAAGATAATAAAGTAATGATGCAAATAAAAAATAATTACGTTTTTTAAATAATAATTATAAATCAAAATTAAATTATTACATTAGAAATAATTATAAATAATAAATAATTATAAGATTTTATATAATTGATATCAAGTTAAAATAAAAAATTGAAATTTAAAATAAACGTCATTTTTATGAATTGACTAATAAATAACAGACGTTGTTTTAGAATAAGGATTAGAGGTCATCATGATGAACTGCTATGCTATCAGGTTTCGGCCCCTATGCTTTGATACAACCTAGCACCTGGGCCAAATGCATGCTAATGACGTATTTCCTCTTATATCTAGTATCTTATTCTAATACAAAGAATATTATTTATAAATATTCATTCATATATCAACCTATGGTCATAAGCTTTTTCGTTATGGCGAAAGGATAAGATCTCGGATACAGGCGACCGAAATGAGGTTCCTTCGCGGTGTGGTTAGTCTTAGCCTTAGAAAAACGGTTAGGAATTCGGTCAACCGGGATAAATTGGGAGTAAAGTCGCTGCTTCTCCGCATCGAAGAAAGTAAGTTGGTGACTATGACACGTTTCGAGGATGCTAAGGATCGCCTTCCTTTGAGGGGTTTTAGGCCGGAATCTCTGGAAAGAGACCTCGATACTGGTGGAGAGATCAAATCTCGAAACTGACCGAAGACCGCTTTGAACTATCTACAAGAGAACTCATTTATTATCTATCCGTAAAACGATTTTATTAATCAGATCATCTAACAGATTTAACGTAATTTAACGTATCTATAATTGTATTGTTTTAAAAAATTAATTTGCTGTGTTTGTTCAGATAATGAATAATTAATGTTTTTAGGTAGATTTGAATCGATTCGTAAAATTTTAATGACATCTGAAAGTCGCAATAAATCCGAGTTTGTTCTCTGTCCCGTAAGGAAAGTTTTTTTGTCGTCGATGATTCATCTTATTTTGTAAGACCCACGAAGAGTCCATATCGAATCTGTTCTCGCATTACGTTAAAAGTATACCAATGAGTAACTTTCCAGTGTTTCTATATCAAGTGAGAATTGTTGCTTAGTTAAAATGTAAATTCCCTCTTTAAGTTCGGACATAAAATACGTGATGAAATAAGATTTAAGCAAGGTTTGCTCCGATCTAGGGAATTTTCTATGTTTGGTAAGTTTTTGTAAAAGGACGAATTAAAATTTGTGTATAAATTAGATTCGTATTCATTTCACTTAAACGACGAAGATGCTTCTCAATTTTTCAATAAGATAAAACGTGTAATCTTATCTTTTTTAAGTGACGTAGATGCACATCCTGTTTATAAAGGTATATTCAGTTTGTTGTTTAAATTTGATTTTGATTTTTTACGTGTTTATAGCTTATAGCACTGAAGAATACCAAATGGGTAGTAAAATTTCACTTGAATTGCATTTAAACAATGACGAATTTGGAGACAAAGACATTTCAGTTTGTAACAGGTAGCATTATATTTAATTCTTTATAATTTTCATCTTGGAAAATTATGATGTTTTATATTCTATCAAGTCATGCATTTTAATTGGTATATTTAAAATTGATTTATCTGATATATTTGCAACATACATGAGTAGCAGATCGCATATTTATATTTTGACAAAGTATCTTTTAAACATATTCGCTTCAAATATTAAAATACTAAATATTATACTATTATATAGCAATTATATGAACGAGAAAACAAAGTCTACAAGTCAAAAATATATTGTCAACTGAACAAATCAGATCAAATAAATGATAAATAATAAATAGTTGTTTCATAAGATTTTGTATAATTTATATACAAAATCTTGTTTTTGTATATAAAAATATACAAAATCTCTTTTTTTAATATTAAGTTAAAATGAAATAAAAAATTGAAATTTAAAATAAAAGTCAATTATTAAGAATTGACTAATAAATAACAGACGATGTATCAGAATAAGAATTAGAGAGCATCAGGAGGAACTGCTATGCTATCAGGTTTCGAGCCTTATTACTCCACCAACATAGCAGCGGTGCTAAATACGTGCTAAGGACGTCATTTTTCTATATTTCCCAAAAAAATAAAAAAATTCATCAAACCTGCTTAAAAATAAGCATACAAATAATAATTTCGTATCAAGAATACATAGTTTCAGTATTTCTGACAGAGATCATATTAGCGGTAAAACAAAGTTCACAGGTCAATAATAACTTGTCGGATAACTGATACTACGTATTTTATACGATATATAAATAAAAATAAATAATAAATAATTATACAAGTTTTATACAATTTATATTTATATCAAGTTAACATTTAAAATTGAGATTGAAAATAAAAATTATTTGTTATGAATTGACTAGTCAATACAATGTAAAAGAATAAGGATTAAAGGTCATCAGGAAGAACTGTACTATAGATAAATTTAAAATACAGATAAATAATTATAAATAATAAATAATTATAATAATATATTAAGTTATATATCAAATTATATTAAATAATTTGACTTAAAAATTTTAATTTGAAATTAAAAATAAAAATCAATTTTTATAAAATTGACGAATTCGACTAATTTAACATATTACCGTTAAATCCGAAAATAATAAATAAAAGCCTGTCATTTTTAAAGTCATTTTTTAATAAAAATGACTTATTTGGAATTTATTATGCATATCAAATAATAATTTTAGCAATTTATACCAAAAAATTGGCATATAACCAAATTATTATTTAACTTAAATAAATTAAATACCGAAATCGTACGTAAAATGTAATCATTTAAAAAGTAAACCTGTCAAAATAAGCTTTAATAATAAAGCTTATTAAAGCTGACAACGCTCTGATAGCTAGAAAACTAGCACCAGAGTTGAATATTCGAAGATATAGGTTAGGAATTACCGGGAAAACAAAGTCTACAAGTCATTAATAATTCGTCAGTAGAACAAATCAGAGCAGTTCAGTATTATTTTATTACTATAAACTAGCACTAGAGTTGAATATTCATAAATATTAATATTTATGGATAAAATATTTATAAATAATAAATAATTATTAACGTTGATAAATATTGAAACGTGCAGCTATTATAAAAATTAATATGAACTTCATTTTATTTTTACATTATTTTATTATATTACATTTAAATGAGTGGATCATATTTTATGATTTACTCATAAAATGGTAAAATACGTTATTCTAAATAATTTATTGTTTCATGAGGTAAGATTAATTTCATGATTAATATTTAATATTTATTACGTAATATTTGATTAAATATTTTATTAATATTAATAAAATATTTATTTATATTAATATTTATTTATATTAATATTTTATGCTAAAACACAAAAATCAGTCAAGTTTATATAAACATATTTTTACTTTAATTTATTTATTTAAAATTTAAAATCAATAAATAATTAACAATAAATAATCAATAAACAATCAATAATTTAATTTTAGCACATAAAATAAATACGTCTATTTTGTAATAATTCACTTATTCATTGATATTCATAAACGCAAAATTCTATTTAGATGCAATCACGTTGATATTCTTCCATCAAAAGATTGTAATGTATGACTTTTCGAAGAAAATAATTTTATTTTATTCAGCGAGTGACTTATCAACTACTGCAAGGATTTGTTCGACATGTTTAAATGCTGATATTAAATTAATGAGAACTGTAGAGGTATTTTCATTATAACTCTTGCATTTTGATTGTCTACTCCTTGTAGATTGCACATTTATTTCAATTGGATAAACGATACAGCACATCCTTTGATTTAACAACAAGAAATAACAAACCGTAATTTTTTCATTTTTAATTATCGCATTTTTAATTATTTGTGTATTTGATGTTTCTACATGTTATACATAGATTTACTCATTGTGAAAATGAGTTTCTTTGCAATATGAATATTTGCTTCGAATATAAGAAATGACATGATTTACTTCACAGTATAGAATATCGAGTCTTACCTGCACTGTCTCTTAGGCTGTGTCTACACTGTCTTTTACATATATAATGTAAATATATTTTGTATATTTTATACAAAATTTATTGATACAAAATTTGTTTTAATTGATAATAAATAAAATATGTTTATTGAAATTCAATATAGTTTTGCAAATTAAGCATTTATATACAATTATTATTAACTTTTTAAAATGTATTTGTGGTTGTATTCGTTGCAAGGGATATCATATTTATACTTAACACAAGTTGTTTTCGGCTTCCCCGTTGAAAATTCAAAATAATTTCGGTAATTTTATAAAAGCGATTTATATATAATCGATTTATATATAATAATCGATTATAAAAATATTTTATATAAATTTTTTTACAAATTATTTTTATATCAAGTTAAAATTTAAATTTAAAATAAAAATTTTAAATTTGGTGTGATGGCAAGTGCAGAACAACATTCTTTAAATTGTTCACAATTACGATTCTGATGACGTTGATGTTGTTTATATATTTATTGTATTTATATTAATTAATTATTAAATAATAAATTAATAAATTAATTTTAATTTATTAATAAATTAATAAATTAAAAATAAATTATTATTAATTAATTTATTATATTATTTAATTTATATTAATTATATTTATTGTATCTTATTCGAGCTTATTCTAATACAAAGTATATTATTATAAAAGTCAATTTTTCTGAATTGACTTATAAATAAAAGACGTTGTACAAGAATAAGGATTAGAGGTCATTAGGAGGAACTGCTATGTTATCAGTTTTTGGTCTCTATTTATAGATACAACATAGCAGCAGATGGCCAGTATTCTGATTAGTATTCCGACTTTTACTAATTCTATTTTTCTCAAAAAATAATCTCGTATCAAGAATACAAAATTAATACAAAATTAAATAAAATAAAACGTGAAATTAACAAAGAAATATTAAAATTAACAATATTACATTGTTAGCATACAATTTAATTAATTACATTTATGACTTTATGACGAATTTCTAATAATATATTTTTTAATTGATATTAATTACAGTCACAACAATATCGTTAGAACATGAGACTGGATTTTTCTTTGATAAAGAGACTGTTCATGATAATTAAATCAGCTAACTGAGTCTACGTATTTAATATAATTATAAAATAAACAAAACAATAATAATGCTAAATCAAAATTTAATAATTAAATAATAAAATAAATAATTGTTTTTAGTTTTTCTATAACTTAAATCAAGTTAAAATAAAAAATTGAAATTTAAAATACACGTCATTTTTATGAATTGATTAATAAATAACAGACGATGTATCAGAATAAGAATTAGAGGTCATCAGGAGGAACTGCTATGCTAATAGGTTTCGGCCCCTAAGTCCTCTACCCAACATAGCAGCGGGGCCAATCTTATTCGAACTTATTCTAATACAAAGTATATTATTTATAACTCATATCAAGTTAAAATTCAAACTAGAGGAATTACACCAGGTGTCGGTCTTTATTCCTCGATCCCATGTAGCAACAGAGCCAAGTACGTGCTAATGACGTATTTCCTCTGATAAAATTTAATTATCTAGTATCTTATTCTAGTACAATTTTTATCTAATTTTTATCTATATCGTATAAGACTTTTTAATTTTTAGTCTATAAAAATTTATTGTTTAAGAGTTTAAATATATTTTTTATAAAGAATAAATTTTATTTATTATTATATATCATATACCTATTATATATCATCAATGTATCGAAACATATATTTCATATATTTATAATGTTTAGATTTAGTTTTTACACAGTTATGAACAAATTCATATTCTATAAAGCTTAAAAACAAGTCAGCTATAATTGGGCTACTATTACCACCCATTGGAACACCTTTTACTTGTCTAAATATAGATGTCCCTACTTTTAAATAATTTTGATTTATTAAAATATTTAAGGATTCTAATAATTCAATTTTATCCACATATTTATATTTACTTGATGGTTTAATTTTTGTTAGATAGGCGTTATAATTATTATAACATATATATGTATATCTTTTTCCGAATATAAGATTAATTAATTTTACTAACGCTTCTTTAATATCTACTAAATCTAGATTTGTATAAAGCGTACTAAAATCGTATGTATTTATATTTTGAAAATTTATTCCTTTTGTCTGTTCTAAAAATTCTTTTGTAGAATTAATACTGAAATAGTGTTTTATACCAGTATTAATTTCGATTACCTTGCAATATTTTTTAAAATGTGCTTTAATTACTTTAAGTATTTTATTCATATAGACAGAAAGTGGTTTTAATGTACATTTAAACGCACTACATATGAACCTAGGTTTTATTGGATTTTTATGTAATTTTGGATTTCAATATAATATAGGTATAGTTTTATTATCTAATTCAACCTTTATACCCTTTTTATCCATTATAGAACAGTGACTTGTAATAATTGTTTCTAAACTCAACTCACTACGTTCATATGCTGGATTTACATTTAAATCATTAGAATTAACCTCTTTCACTAGTATATCATAATAGAGCTTTTCGCATATGAAGACAAAGTTATTACTAGCTTTATATGTAAGATAATTTCGATTATCCTACAATATTAGGAACTATAATATCAATAATAATATTTAATAATATATATATATTTATATATATATATATTATAATCTATATAACTTTATATTCTATCCGAATATAAAGTTAATTTATTTATTTATAACGCTTCTTATAACTTGGTATTTGGCCCCATTGATATGTAAGGAATAGGAATAGAGACGGAAACCTGATAACATAAAAATATAAAAAGTCAATTTATAACCATATAGTTATATAATAAAGTTATATTTATAGTTATATAAATATAGTTGTCTGTGAGATATTATATAATTATTTATTATTTCTATTTATTTTTATTTATATATCGTATAAAATACGTATACTTAGTTATCTGATCTGATTTGTTCTACTGGCAAGTTATTATTGACCCGTGGGCTTTGCTTTCTCAGTAATATAATTTCGGAATATGAAGAATTAGAAGTCCTAAACTTAATTAAATAAGATATAGAGGACTAATTAATAAGTCCTCTAATTAATATAGAGGACTTAAACTTTATTTAAGTATTAAATTTATCCTTTAAATAATAGTTTATTCAAATGCAACTTTTATGCTCATGGTCAATTTAGAATAAAGGAAGAACAATCTGAATTATAAAAAATCATAATTATAAAAAATCTTAAAATTAAGATATTTGCATTTTTAAATTTATTTATATTACAAAATACATAGACTCAATAAGTAAATAAGTAAATTTAAAAACACGGCATATTATTTCTTGGTCAGTTTTAACTTATAAAAATTTTTATTATAAAAAATCTCAAGAATATAATATTTGCATTTTTTTCAATTCATAAAAATTGACTTTTATTTTAAATTTCAATTTTAAGTTTTAATATTATTAATATTATATAAAATTTTATATAAAATCTTATATCTTATTGTTTACCTTTATTTTTATTTATAATCATTTATTATTTATCTTTATTTTAATTTATATTAAAATCCTATATAATTATTTAATATTTATCTTTACTTTTGTTTATATATAGTATAAAATACGTATACTCAGTTATCTAATCTGATTTATTCTACTGACAAGTTTTTATTGATCTGTAGACTTTGTTTTCATATAATCTGAAACTATATGTTTTTGATACGACATTATTTTTCTGCTTGTTTCCAAGCAAGTTTGATGAAGATGTATAATTGAGTATTATAAATAATAGTATTATAATTATGTATCATAATACATTATATTATAATGCATAATATATAATTATATATTATAATATATAATTTAATATATAATGCATATTAAATATAATGTATTTAAAATATAAATCAAAATATAAATGAGCAAAAAGTTATTAAAAATAATTTTAAAATCATTAGCGGGAAATTTTTATAGATGAATAATAAATAATATACTTTGTAGGTACACTAAATCAAATTTTAAAAATTAAAATCAAATTTCAAAAATTAAAATCAAATTATAATAAATAATATAATATAATACGTAGACTTGGTAAGCTGCACTGATTTTTAATTTATTTTTAATATATCACGATTTATTTAGAATTATCCTCGATTTATTAATGAATTATATTAAATTTTCATTGTAATCTATTAGCCGTGCAATTTGGATGAAATAGTATCACTGTCACACCAGGATTATGGTTAAATGAATTTATTTTAATAACGTTTTCTATTTTTACTGCCACTTCGTAATTTTATAATTTTGAAATTTAATTCCAAAAAGTTAAAATATTCGTATTTTCATTTTAATGTAAACTTTTTAATAATTTATGAGTCATTAAATGCTAATTTTTAATAAAATACCACTTTAGAATTAAATGCTTTAGTTTGGCAATGTGCTGTTATGGGATCGGTATTTCTCGTCTAATAATGTTGTGTGCGAATAATAAGCAGAATGAATTAAACTGGCCGACGAAGTTAAGTCCGTTTAAGATTGTCGTTATAGTAGCTAAGGTTGTGCGATATATTCTTTATTTTGATTACCATTGTGCGTAGAGAGGTTCAATTGAAGAGCAAAAGTGTCTAGAAATACTATCATCATTAAAACTACAATCTACTGATGATGTATTACTTGACGACCGAGTACAATATTCAATTGGTGTGCGGTATCAAGAGTGGAAGCAGTGCGGCATAAAGAAGATTGCGATTTTGGGGAAATACGTAATAAGCGATATCGTTAATTTTGAATTTATTTCATTTTTAGTGTACTCAAGATAAAGTAGAAATTTATGACGGAGATTTGGATCAAACCGATTTAATACACATGACCGAATTTAGTCAAATGTTATTCAATATAAATACTGTGTCTTATTGATTTTCAAACAAAAATTCATCATTTATTTTTTGGCATATTTTCCAAAAATATCAATTGTTAGCACAGTTTCATTGAAACTCGTTGCTGCAGATTTCTGAAGCTCGTTGATCGATAAAAAATAAGCTCGTTGAAGGTTGATAATCCTCATTGTATTAGTTTTCGTTGTACAACGATCTGCCAACGAAATTGTAAGTAGTTAGTAATCTAATAATTATATCTAATATAATTAGATAAAATTTAAAATTTATAATAAATATATATCAAATTTTTAATATATTATTAAACAATAATAATATCAATGCTAATATATAATTATATAATCTAATATCTAATATAATTAGTAACTATAATTTTTAAACTAGTAATATATTATTAAACAATAATAATATCAATGCTAATATATAATTATATAATCTAATATCTAATATAATTAGTAACTATAATTTTTAAACTAGTAATATATTATTAAACAATAATAATATCAATGCTAATATATAATTATATAATCTAATATATAATATAATTAGTAACTATAATTTTTAAACTAGTAATATATTATTAAACAATAATAATATCAATGCTAATATATAATTATATAATCTAATATCTAATATAATTAGTAACTATAATTTTTAAACTAGTAATATATTATTAAACAATAATAATATCAATGCTAATATATAATTATATATTCTAATATCTAATATAATTAGAAACTATAATTTTTAAACTAGTAATATATTATTAAACAATAATAATATCAATGCTAATATATAATTATATAATCTAATATCTAATATAATTAGTAACTATAATTTTTAAACTAGTAATATATTATTAAACAATAAAAATATCAATGCTTATATATAATTATATAATCTAATATCTAATATGATTATTAACTATAATTTTTAAACTAGTAATATATTATTAAACAATAATAATAATATCAATAATAATATATAATTATATAATCTAATATCTAATATAATTAGTAACTATAATTTTTAAACTAGTAATATATTATTAAACAATAATAATATCAATGCTAATATATAATTATATAATCTAATATCTAATATAATTAGTAACTATAATTTTTAAACTAGTAATATATTATTAAACAATAATAATATCAATGATAATATATAATTATATAATCTAATATCTAATATAATTAGTAACTATAATTTTTAAACTAGTAATATATTATTAAACAATAATAATATCAATGCTAATATATAATTATATAATCTAATATCTAATATAATTAGTAACTATAATTTTTAAACTAGTAATATATTATTAAACAATAATAATATCAATGATAATATTTAGTTATATAATCTAATATCTAATATAATTAGTAACTATAATTTTTAAACTAGTAATATATTATTAAACAATAATAATATCAATGCTAATATATAATTATATAATCTAATATCTAATATGATTAGTAACTATAATTTTTAAACTAGTAATATATTATTAAACAATAATAATATCAATGATAATATATAATTATATAATCTAATATCTAATATAATTAGTAACTATAATTTTTAAACTAGTAATATATTATTAAACAATAATAATATCAATGCTAATATATAATTATATAATCTAATATCTAATATAATTAGTAACTATAATTTTTAAACTAGTAATATATTATTAAACAATAATAATATCAATGCTAATACATAATTATATAATCTAATATCTAATATAATTAGTAACTATAATTTTTAAACTAGTAATATATTATTAAACAATAATAATATCAATGATAATATATAATTATATAATCTAATATCTAATATAATTAGTAACTATAATTTTTAAACTAGTAATATATTATTAAACAATAATAATATCAATGCTAATATATAATTATATAATCTAATATCTAATATAATTAGTAACTATAATTTTTAAACTAGTAATATATTATTAAACAATAATAATATCAATGATAATATATAATTATATAATCTAATATCTAATATAATTAGTAACTATAATTTTTAAACTAGTAATATATTATTAAACAATAATAATATCAATGATAATATATAATTATATAATCTAATATCTAATATAATTAGTAACTATAATTTTTAAACTAGTAATATATTATTAAACAATAATAATATCAATGCTAATATATAATTATATAATCTAATATCTAATATAATTAGTAACTATAATTTTTAAACTAGTAATATATTATTAAACAATAATAATATCAATGATAATATATAATTATATAATCTAATATCTAATATAATTAGTAACTATAATTTTTAAACTAGTAATATATTATTAAACAATAATAATATCAATGCTAATATATAATTATATAATCTAATATCTAATATAATTAGTAACTATAATTTTTAAACTAGTAATATATTATTAAACAATAATAATATCAATGCTAATACATAATTATATAATCTAATATCTAATATAATTAGTAACTATAATTTTTAAACTAGTAATATATTATTAAACAATAATAATATCAATGCTAATATATAATTATATAATCTAATATCTAATATGATTAGTAACTATAATTTTTAAACTAGTAATATATTATTAAACAATAATAATACCAATGATAATATATAATTATATAATCTAATATCTTATTTAATTAGTAACTATAATTTTTAAACTAGTAATATATTATTAAACAATAATAATATCAATGCTAATATATAATTATATAATCTAATATCTAATATGATTAGTAACTATAATTTTTAAACTAGTAATATATTATTAAACAATAATAATATCAATGATAATATTTAGTTATTTAATCTAATATCTAATATAATTAGTAACTATAATTTTTAATCTAGTAATATATTATTAAACAATAATAATATCAATGCTTATATATAATTATATAATCTTATATCTAATATAATTAGTAACTATAATTTTTAAACTAGTAATATATTATTAAACAATAATAATATCAATGATAATATATAATTATATAATCTAATATCTAATATAATTAGTAACTATAATTTTTAAACTAGTAATATATTATTTAAACAATAATAATATCAATGCTAATATATAATTATATAATCTAATATCTAATATAATTAGTAACTATAATTTTTAAACTAGTAATATATTATTAAACAATAATAATATCAATGCTAATACATAATTATATAATCTAATATCTAATATAATTAGTAACTTTAATTTTTAAACTAGTAATATATTATTAAACAATAATAATATCAATGCTAATACATAATTATATAATCTAATATCTAATATAATTAGTAACTATAATTTTTAAACTAGTAATATATTATTGAACAATAATAATATCAATGCTTATATATAATTATATAATCTAATATCTAATATAATTAGTAACTATAATTTTTAAACTAGTAATATATTATTAAACAATTATAATATCAATGCTAATATATAATTATATAATCTAATATCTAATATAATTAGTAACTATAAGTTTTAAACTAGTAATATATTATTTAACAATAATAATATCAATGCTAATATATAATTATATAATCTAATATCTAATATAATTAGTAACTATAATTTTTAAACTAGTAATATATTATTAAACAATAATAATATCAATGATTATATCCTAATATTATCCTAATATTATTTAATATTATGCTGTTCTTATCATGTAAACGATAATGTATCTGTGTATTGATCACATTTAACGAATGAACGTAATGTCTATTTTTAAATAATTTTCTTCAAATTGAAATGAAACTTATTATTTCTCAATGAATTAATTTTTAAAGAGATTTTAAATTTTAAAATTTAATTTTCAGCGTTAAGTACATTTTATTCGTTTAAAAATACAAATTTTAATTGTAAAAATTTTTAACAAAACTAAAAATATAACTTCTCTTGGTAACCTTCGTTTTGTAAAATCGTCAATGACATTCTTAAAATGCTGTCTGCCTCTTTTTTACGTTAACATTAAGGTTATCCTCATACCTGAAGATAACCTTATGTGAATAGAATCTATCGTTTTGCATGTGTATAAGTCTTTTGATTATATAAGTCCATCAATGCTCAAGCTACTATTTTACTCATATATTCTACCCATCCTTGAAAACGGTTTACCCGTAACTTATCCACAGACTTTAAGGGAATACTGTGACATTGAAAACTTGTTACGTGAAGGGTCACGAATGATTCCGAATTTCTCCAATTTGAGATATGCTGAAAGATTAAAGTATCGCAGATCGGCCATTGATTTATCAACTGCAGTCAAAATTGTTTTCGATGACTTTGGTGGGTTCTCTAGCTCGTTATCCGTAAATGATAGACGATAAACCCGTAGGCATGTGTGGAAATTAATAAAGACTACATCAAGAATTCATGTTCACCATCGATTTGCAACCAGGGTAATTAAAGAGTGGAATAGACTAAAGTGCCTCGATATCTCTCGTAGTATATCTAGTGATGCTCACAAGAAAGCCATCGAAGCATATAGAAGAAATATGCGACTTTCTTTTATATTGAATTCTTTATTTGTTGACGTTTTAATCATTTTTTAAGAGACACGAGCTTGTAGCTGATTTGCTGCTGTTTGTTATAATAATATCGGAAATGCGGAATGATTATAATCAGAAAAGGATTGGTTTAAAGAACGATCAGTTCTCAAGTTGTAGCCATTCAGTTTTACGTCGAATTGATGATTAAATCAATGATTTTTAATGATACGAATGAATTTAAATAGATGACACTATGCGCACAATCAAAACGAAAATCAATAAGATATCGGAAATGTGAATTGATCATCATCAGAAAAGGATTGGTTTAAAGAACGATCAGTTATCACGTTGTAGCCATTCAGTTTAACGTCGAATTGATGATTAAATCAATGATTTTTAATGTGATACGAATGAATTTAAATAGATGATACTATGCTAACAATCAAAGCGAAAATCAATAAGATATCGGAAATTCGGAATGATTATAATCAGAAAAGGATTGGTTTAAAGAACGATCAGTTCTCACGTTGTAGCCATTCAGTTTAACGTCGAATTGATGATTAAATCAATGATTTTTAATATGATACAAATGAATTTAAATAGATGATACTATGCTAACAATCAAGGCGAAAATCAATAAGATATCGGAAATGCGGAATGATTATAATCAGAAAAGGATTGGTTTAAAGAAAGATCAGTTCTTACGTTGTAGCCATTCAGTTTAACGTCGAATTGATGATTAAATCAATGATTTTTAATGTGATACAAATGAATTTAAATAGATGATGCTATGCTAACAATCAAAGCGAAAATCAATAAGATATCGGAAATTCGGAATGATTATAATCAGAAAAGGATTGGTTTAAAGAACGATCAGTTCTCACGTTGTAGCCATTCAGTTTAACGTCGAATTGATGATTAAATCAATGATTTTTAATATGATACAAATGAATTTAAATAGATGATACTATGCGAACAATCAAGGCGAAAATCAATAAGATATCGGAAATGCGGAATGATTATAATCAGAAAAGGATTGGTTTAAAGAACGATCAGTTCTTACGTTGTAGCCATTCAGTTTAACGTCGAATTGATGATTAAATCAATGATTTTTAATATGAAACGAATGAATTTAAATAGATGATACTATGCGAACAATCAAGGCAAAAATCAATAAGATATCGGAAATGCGGAATGATTATAATCAGAAAAGGATTGGTTTAAAGAACGATCAGTTCTCACGTTGTAGCCATTCAGTTTAACGTCGAATTGATGGTTAAATCAATGATTTTTAATATGATACAAATGAATTTAAATAGATGTTACTATGCGAACAATCAAGTCGAAAATCAATAAGATATCAGAAATGCGGAATGATTATAATCAGAAAAGGATTGGTTTAAAGAACGATCAGTTCTCACGTTGTAGCTATTCAGTTTAACGTCGAATTGATGATTAAATCAATGATTTTTAATATGATACGAATGAATTTAAATAGATGATACTATGCGAACAATCAAGGCAAAAATCAATAAGATATCGGAAATGTGAATTGATCATCATCAGAAAAGGATTGGTTTACAGAACGATCAGTTCTCACGTTGTAGCCATTCAGTTTAACGTCGAATTGATGATTAAATCAATGATTTTTAATGTGATACAAATGAATTTAAATAGATGATACTATGCGAACAATCAAAGCGAAAATCAATAAGATATCGGAAATGTGGATTGATCATCATCAGAAAAGGATTGGTTTAAAGAACGATCAGTTCTCCCGTTGTAGCCATTCAGTTTAATGTCGAATTGATGATTAAATCAATGATTTTTAATATGAAACGAATGAATTTAAATAGATTATACTATGCTAACAATCAAATCGAAAACAATAAGATATCGGAAATTCGGATTTATCATCATCAGAAAAGGATTGGTTGGCAGAACGATCAGCTCTCACGTTGTAACCGTTCAGTTTCATCAAGTTGATGATTAAAATATAATAAATTTTTCCTGCTATTAAAATAAATAGCAGGACAAGAATAACAAATCACATCAGCTAACTGAGTCTACGTATTTAATATAATTATATAATAAACAAAACATAATAATGCTAAATCAAAATTTAATAATTAAATAATAAAATAAATAATTGTTATAAGATTTTTTATAATTTAAATCAAGTTAAAATAAAAAATTGAAATTTAAAATAAAAATCATTTTTATAAATTGACTAATAAATAACAGACGATGCATCAGAATTAGGGTTACAGGTCATTAGGAGGAACTGCTATGCTATCAGGTTTCGGCCGCAAACTCTTCTACCCAACATAGCAGCGCGGCCAAATACATGCTAATGATGTATTTCCTCTGATAAAACTATCTAGTATCTTATTCCAATACAAAGTATATTATTTATTATCCATCCGTAAAAATTTGTCACTTAAGAGTTCAAATTTATTCTTTATATTATTGTGTTAATTTATATATTTTACTATTTTCTGTTTAATGTTATTTTTATAGTAACCTAGTTTAAAATATGTGTCTATTAAATTATTTAAATGATTTTGAAGAAGGCAATATCCTTACATATCCTTACATATTGTTGCAATTCTTTAAATTTCATTATTTCATGTATTATATTTTATATTATATGGTATGCAAGAATGCTCATGCAAAAATATGGTTCTTGTAAATTTAAATATGTCCTCTTTACGATATAAATTAATAGTAGTTTTAGTTAATGTTAATTTAATGTTCATATCTAGATATACACCTTCTTTATCATTAATATTGGTTTTGTTAAGAATAAGGCTTTCTGGATAAATGTGCTCACTAATTGAATAAAAATTATTAGAATTAAATACACATATATCATTAATGTATCGAAACATATATTTTATATATTTATATAGTTTAGATTTAGTTTTTACACATTTATGAACAAATTCATATTCTATAAAGCTTAGAAACAAGTCAGCTATAATTTTGCTACTATTACCACCCATTGGAAAACCTTTTACTTGTCTAAATATTGATGTCCCTACTTTTAAATAATTTTGATTTATCAACAAATTTAAGGATTCTATTTATTCAATTTTATTCATATATTTATATTTACTTGATGGTTTAATTTTTGTTAGATAGGCATTATAAGAATGTGAAAGATTTTGCTATCTGCTATCAAAAGAGTATAAGTACATTATATTTCTATATTAAAAAGGATATAAAGGTGGAATATATATTTATACCCTTTTGATAACAGCTTTCTTAATTCACAATTTTCAATTAATTCTAGATTATGGGTACATATATGTTCATCTATTTTATCAAAATTAAGACTTTTGCAATCGCATTCAGTTTCTACAATGTTTCTATTTTTATGGATGGATAATAAATAAGATAAGATAATATACTCCTGACCAATGGAGACTTAGACAGTAAAGTCAACAATTAAAACAAGACACAAACCGCTACGCAAACGCAGTTCTCAAGTCAATCGCGTTCAAGCTCACCAGGGCAAGCTTATAACAATACTGCGACGTCATTGTTGAATTAAAGCGCAAGATCGCTTTCGCCATAATGAAATCTAAATCTGCTTGTCTAAGAGCCCCTCGATCAAATCAAGCAGAGGCAATTACCTAAAACCAACTGATTGATATATTCTACCTAAAACCAACTGATTGATATATTCGGTCTTGATACTTTATTTGACCATGAGTTTGAAGCCCATTTGCGTAAACTCATTTTATTGTGAAAAATAAAAGAAAATAAATTTTGTTAATTTTGTTTGTTTTGAAGGTATAAAAAATCGTATGTATTTATATTTTGAAAATTTATTCCTATTGTCTGTTCTAAAAATTGCTATATTTTATTTTGATGGTTTAATTTTTGTTTGATAGGCGTTATAATTATTGTAGCATATATATGTATATATTTTTCCGAATATAAGTTTAATTAATTTTACTAACGCATCTTTAATATCTACTAAATCTAGATTTGTATAAAGAGTACTAAAATCGTATGTATTTATATTTTGAAAATTTATTCCTTTTGTCTGTTCTAAAAATTCTTTTGTAGAATTAATACTGAAATAGTGTTTTATACCAGTATTAATTTCGATTACCTTGCAATATTTTTTAAAGTGTGCTTTAATTACTTTAAGTATTTTATTCATATAGACAGAAAGTGGTTTTAATGTACATTTAAACGCACTACATATGAACCTAGGTTTTATTGAGATTTTTATGTAATTTTGGATTCCAATATAATATAGGTATAGTTTTATTATCTAATTCAACCTTTATACCCTTTTTATCCATTATAGAACAGTGACTTGTAATAATTGTTTCTAAACTTTAAATCACTACGTTCATATGTTGGATTTACATTTAAATCATTAGAATTAACCTCTTTCATTAGTATATCATAATAAAGCTTTTTGCATATGAAGACAAAGTTATTACTAGCTTTATCAATAGTTGTTATTATATAGTTATCCTTTAATTTAGTAAGTTCTTTATACATATCTTTATTAATTTTATCTTTCCTTTTATAATTGTTTGTTATTTTCATTTTATTTTTAATTTTATCAAATATATAATCTTTCCAAATTTTTATCTTAGATATATTCGAGCTTTCACTATTAATCAGCTTACTAAAGTAATCATTTAAGTTATTATATAACGAATTGTAAATTTTATTTTTGTCGTTATTATTTAATCTATATTTATACCCTTTTGATAGCAGCTTTCTTAATTCACAATTTTCAATTAATTCTAGATTATGGGTACATATATGTTCATTTATTTTATCAAAACTAAGACTTTTACAATTGCATTCTGTTTCCATTATGTTTCTAATATTATCGTTACATATTGATTTTAATTCTTTATTATAATTACAAATTTTTCGTCCTAATGGTGGTAGGAGTTTATACCTTATTTTAGGAATATATTTACTTAAATCTGACCCTATTATTTCTTTACTTTTAGAATTATTTAAATGTCCGGCTATATTTATGTTATCTATACATTTATTAATGAAGTTTATGGTTAATGTATATTTTCTATTGTTATTATTTACATTTATTGTACGATTATAGTATTTTGTATTACAATAACTGTCTATTATACAACTTAGCCTATCATAGTCATTAATTATTTTTTGATTTATTGAACATATGATATCTTTAGAAAAACTTCTTATATTTACATAAAGATCTTTTAGCTTATTATCACTTAAAAGTTGTTTTAATATTTCTAATTGTTCATTTATATACATATCTTTTTTAATATTTTTAACTCTATTTTTCCTATTCCTTTTATCACCATGACTTCTTGGTTTACGTTTAACTGGATTATTATAATATAGTTGTTTATTATGTATTATACTACTTCTGCCAATTCCTTGTATCACGTCATTCAATCCTAATGGGTACATGGAATTAAGCGTTTTAATCCAAAAATCTTTTTTTCTAATAGTTTTTGATTTAATATTGATATGTTTTCTTCGATAATATGTTCTAAAATAAATAATTTACAGTTTTTAATATCATGTCCTATTAATTTCATATGCTTATAAAATATAGTTTGACTATTATGCTGTATATTATATATGTGTTGCCTAAACCTAGTTTTTAACATTTGATATGTTTTTCCTATATATTGCAATCCACATGTGCATTGTATTAGATACACTACACCTGCGGTATTGCAGTTACAATTATTATTAATATTTAATGAAAAGCATTTGTTTGTCGTATTACTTACGATACAATTATTATTATTTATAACATCACAAACTATACAATTTTTTCTGTTACATTTAAAAGATCTAAAATTATAATCATGAGTACTTACGTATTTTTTCAATCTTGTTGAGTACATGTAACTTTTAAGTCATAATTTTTAACGTTGCTTTTGCGGTGTCGCCACCTAGTTTAGTTGACTCAGACTAAACTTACAACGGGCCATCCAGCAGCATCTGACAGGGGGCTGCCTGCTTAAGGCGGTTGCAGGCTGGAACACGATCTATAAAGATATCTACCACCTTCACTCGGTACACAATGTACGGAACTAAAGTAACATTTAGTAAAAGCTTCAGAAATCAATGATGCAATTACGTGCAATGACTTCGGTACAAATTAAAATTACATTCATTTAAATCACACGATTTTAAGGAATTCACTTTAATAAATCATATAGAAGGAATTGTCAAATTTAACTCTGTGCTAATCAATGATATCACAGCTGTCAAAATAATTGATGTTTCACGTCTCACGAATAGAGCAGCTGTCCTAACTTATGCTGACCCAAATGATTAGTGGATAATGTATTTGTTTAAATTTGTATTTGTTGACGTTTTTATCATGTTTTGTAAGCGACACGAGCTTGTAGCTCACCTGCTGCTGTTTGTTATAATTTTTAGTCATTCTTTAAAGTTATTTATAAATCCGTAAACAGACTTTAACTCGTAGTCTTAAGCTGCTTCTAAAAAGCAGGCGGCGTTTCCGCACTGTACTGCCGCGCTGATCTTTTGCAGCATCTAGCTCAAAGCGTACTTGTTTCCCGTTGTCCGCGACAGATTAGATGGCAGCAAGGAGCGACGATGCGCTCGGGCTGATCGCGCTTAGGTTCTCGACGCGACAGACACGAAATGAAAGATGTCGGAATCCAGGCCATTTTTTTAGAGGCAACTTCCGTCTTCTGTGTGGGTAGCGACAGAGCCTCCGGAAGACAGCATTGGCTAAATGGCTGGCCGGAAAGGGTGTTTGGACATGAGAAGTCCCATACCACATTTCAGCCTCCTTCCAATGGCAGCGATGTAGCGTCGTCTGGTCATTTTCTGTCATCTCGCGGAAGTCCTTTTGCCCTAACCTTGACGACAATGCGGAAGCTTGAAAGGTCATCTTCAGGAGCTGATTAACTGCTAGGTGGCGTGATTGGCGAGCCTTTGACCTGCGGTAGTCCAATGCATGCGAGCTGTCTTGCTCTAAGTTTGACTGCAAGCGCGTTTGAAAGACTGCCTGTGCTGTACATTCAGCCTCAGTTCGACAGCCAGTGATAGCGATTTGTCGTCGAGCCTTGTATCCACTAACGTGATAGATACAGCTTCAAGGAATGCACCTGAAACTTAAAATTGAAATTTTTTATGACACTGCACGTTGATTTAACCTTATCTATACGACAACAACAGTACTCTACATTTCAGTACTAGTGAACCTAATCAGTTACTGATTCAATACCCGCTTCACGTTTCAGTCCTTTTATTATTGGCTGACGATCACTTGTCTGCTTTTATTAACAATTAGATTTAATGAATGACTTTCGTCTTACATTTTGCAAATTAATTTAAATCGTTTCTGATTTCAAATTAAATTTGCTTTGGTAGGGAAACCAAAACTGATTTTGTAAACTTATATTTATTTATTTTATAAACTTATAAGAATGAAAAAGTTTAAATAATTTTATTTCCAAAATTCACAAGGAAATGAACTGTTTATTCAAAGACAAAAATCTTCCATTTGTGGCTATAAAAATCGGCTATATTTATTTCAATTTCAAAATTGTGGCTATAAAAAACTTGTGGCTAATAAACAGTTTTTGATTTACTGGGAATAATAAAAGGTATTGCTAATGATGCGTATGTGACTTTGCCAGCTGCTATCATATATGGTAACTGATATAACGAATACATGATAAATACCTTAAATTGATAAACCGTTTGGTTATGGTTTGAGATTATTTCATATTTCAAAACCATACCGTTTATGATCCTTTTGATATTAGTAAATTTACGTAATTTCAAAATTAGGTGAAGTGCTTTCTCTAAAAATATCAATTGTATATTCCAAATATCAGTTTGTCATCAATCAGTTGTCATAAAGTGTGTCGTGAAGATGACATATTTAAATTTACAAGAAACATATTTTTGTATGAGCATTCATGCATACCATATAATATAAAATATAATACATTAAATAATGAAATTTTAAGAATTGCAACAATATGTAATGATATTGGCTTTCTTCAAAATCATTTAAATAATTTAATAGATACATTCTAACTAGACTAATATAAAAACAAATCTGCGGCCATTCTTCTCGACGTTTCCTCTGCATTTGACCGTATTTCCATAACCTTTGTTATCTCCTCTCTCAGATTCCACGGGTTGTCTGTGAGAATTGTTTAAAAGGTAGCAATAATGATGTATACCGAGCGTTTTTACTATGAAGACGACCCTGATGTGTGTCAGTTCTAACCAATACTAGTGTACATCAAGGCTCTCTTCTCGCCAATCTTATACTTATCTGCCTTAATTATTCATCTTAAACCTTTAATGCGCAAGCAACATCAGATGAAATTTGCTGATGATGCACTCGCCTTATTTTCAGGACGCCGGTGTAATGATGTTGCCTTATAAAACCAATTTCTAAGAAGAAAAGTGCGGTTAGCCCCATCCAACTTCCTTCATAATCCTTTCAAGGCGCAGGTGGTTGTCTTTTATATCATACCTACAACAAGAAAAAAGTTAAACAGAATGGTAATCAAAGCCTTCTCAAATATTATGACGAATCAACCCTTCTTTTCTTGATAATTCTCGTCCTGTTAACTGTTCCTTGCGTTCCTGTAATTCCCTTCTTTTACATGTCCCAAACTACTCTACCTCCTTTGGATTTCGGTCCTTCCTGGTGGCTGCTCCTCTATCGTGAAATAATCTGCTCATTCATATACGCCAATCAACCTCTCTTGCGTGCTTAAAACGCCAAATCCGATCCCATTTAAGCAAATTATCTGCTTGACTTTTTCATTTTTTGTTAGTGGACTTGTAAGCCTGCAGCTGGCACGCATTTGTCACGGTAAATAAATTAGTATTATTCCTTTATTTACACATAGAGCAAGATACTTGGGTTTCATTAATTCGGTGAACAGGGCTGCCGTATTTGACTTGAATAAATTTAAGAATATTCTAAAAAGGACAAGATGGCTCGTAAAGCATATGGCGTTAGCCCATTAGCACCAAATTTAATATACTACACCATTAGATTGTACATCGCCACAAGAACGTTTATTAAGGGTATACGTCCTTATATATACATACATTTACTTCTTGAACAATTTAAGTGTAACGTTGTGTTGATAGTATAATAACGTTTTATAACGAAAAATTAATTTGGTTATGATATAATATTGACTATTATGAACTTGACTTTGCATGATGTTTACTTTATTTGCTAAAATAGATTTATGGATTAATTAAATAATTTATTGAATGGATTTATGGATAAACGTTTTAGACCTGAAACACTTTACATTGATCCGGACAGTGCAAAAGCTACCGATGAATGGAGAACTGAGGAAAGCGCTTCACATTCTTTCTCTCAGTCGTTACAGATTAATCGAGAAATAAAAACTTCATGTACTGATTAACATGATTAGTGGTTAGCTTTACTCACGTAGCGATGATTGCGAAACTTTTTAGACCGCCTTCGAAAATCTTAGATTAATGTTTACAAAGCATAAAGAACAGTGTACAATCGTCACTTATTGTCTATTAGCAGGCAAACGAAAGATCAATTAGTCGATCTTTATTTTTTACGTTTACACAATCTTGATAAATAATGCAATTTTACTGCTGTATCCGCTGAAGATCATCAAAAGAGTACGTAAGAGATTCTTTTATATGCGAATTAAAATCAACAATTATTCGTCAAAGACTTCTTAAAAAGTGTACGCTTACTATGGAACAAGCACTTAATACTGCTCGAAGTTTCGAACACGCTGAATTTTAGGGTTTGGGTTATACTCAACAATTCGGCTCTGAGAATTATATTAGTTTCTTCATGCAAAACAAGTTCTGATAACTACGAAATTTGAAATGTAAAGTACCATCTATGTCTTCCATTCAACACACCTGTTATTTCTGTGAAGGTGTATGATATGTTAAAATCAATTGTCCCGCTCGTTTGATAAAGTGCAACAATCGCGGTAAACAAGATCAATACGCTAAAGTATGTCGATTGCCCACACTCACGAGCAAGCGTAATCTAAATAATGTAGATCTAGTCACCACTTCCTCAGTCCAATAAAACCTTCATTGGATAAAGTAATAATACCAGTTAAAATAAATGGGAACCCACTCAACGCCTTAATTGATATCGGAAGTGTTGGTGAATTTATATCTCTACAAGCACTTGAGCTCTGTAAACTTCTTACAAGTCCTTGTAACGAGATTGTTCATCTAGCGTCATACTTACATGCATGTAACGTAACTAGAATGTGTACTATATCTACTAATGTAAAGCATCGAACCCTTGAAAATGTGAATTTGTTGTTGGTATTGGACTCGTTGTATACTGATGTTATACTTGGTCATTTATTTCTCTATCTCGCTTTTATGATTTAAAAATACATTTTGATGATCTAACCATTCTATTTGTTCACAAACATTTTCAATGTGTTCTTGTCATTTGCCCTATCCGAGCTTATTTCATTCTCTTTCACCTGATTGCAACCAAATTCTAACCCAGTCCAGACGCCGAACAACATTCCATGACTCATTTATCAAAGAGGAAATTAAACAATTGATGCGTGAAGTATACTCGAACGTTTTTATTCTTCCTAGCAAGCACAAGCTCTTATTGTTACTAATCGAAATGGTAAGCATCGTATGGTAGTGGATTATTCACGAATTATTAACAAATTCAAATCTCTGGATGACGTCCTTTACCAAGAACTAATAATCTAATTGACAAAATCTCTCTTTTAGCTTTTGCTACTTAAAATTAGCTCATAATCAAATACCACTGCGATAGGGTGTATACAGCATTTGAATTAGCAGGTCACTTTTTAAATTTAAAAGGATGCATTTTGGTTTAACTAACGGAGTTGTTACATTTCAGCGAATTATAACTACTTTGGTTAGCTTCAAGATGTATTTGCATACAAAGATGATGTGGTTATTGCTTGTTTTACTAAAGAAGATTACTATAAAATATGACGATAATAACTAATCTTACTTTGGTGTCAATACGTGCTAATTGTCACAAGATGAGTTAATATGTAGTAAGAACAAGTTTGGCCAGGGTGTCAGCAGCGGTCACAATACAAAAATAAATAATTTATTATGTGATAATAAAAATAATTATCCGCTAATAAATAATTAATAATTAATTATTTATTATTTTTAAATAATAATTAAAATTAATGTATTTTGATTAATTTATTGTCTTGATTGCCTGAATAAAAGCGGAATATTTATACCTTTTATCATATTATTGATTTCGGTGAAGCTCTGACTGCTTTGTCGTCCGTTTAAACCTTAAATTCACATTTTTGTTTCGTATAACAATGCTCTATTATTCCATTAATTTTCAATAGGTTTTGATTAGTGAATAGTAAGTTGACTGATATTTTTGAATCTATCCTGATTTTATTGTTTGTCGCGCATTATTTCATTACAATTTCCATCCGTTTTATCTTTGGATCTTGTTCTAATTATTTTTGAATTTGTTCATTTTGTACGATTGTGTACATAATTTATTTACTCAACATCATAAGCGACATGTAAAAAAGCTTCATTTACTAACAAAATTACAATACCCCTTGTATTCATTTTCAAATAAAATTTTAGCTCATGATTGGTTATACTGCAGCACATATAAATGGTTAAATAACAGGTTAATTATAGCATTCTAACAATATAAAACCTGACTTAAAAACTATCAATATAACAAAGAATTTGAAATTTAGTTTTTAATATTTTTGTAAAAAATCAGTACACAATATGAGAATACAAACAGTATCAGCAACATTTACAATTAATTAACGTTGTTTATTAATGCAGCACCTCTTAAAATCCAATGCAACGGTTCTTCATTGCCAGAATTAAGCTGTATTGATGTGATATAGTTCTCGCCAGTTCTTGTGGTGCGCTTGTAGACCGGGCAATCGTATATTTTGGCAACAGTTTTCGAATTTCTTTGTTTTTTATCAACGCCAGATATTCGATTAGCTCGACGTTCACTTTTTATATGTGTTATGTTAGCTGCTATTTTTTTAGTTTTTGACTGTTCATTCACTGCATACATGTAAATGACGGGCATCAGGTGGTATAAAATTTTATTTACAGCCTCACACAAAGAAGCTTGCTTTGGATTCCAAGCCACACCTTCTAAGTACATGCCATATATGTAGACACCCTCGGTAGGAGCCTGTCTAACATCTTCTTTATTCATTCGTGTTACAGTACTTTCTAAGGTAACAAAATTCAGTGCCCAATCATGATGTGATCGAGTAATTTCTTGTCTCATAGCTGTTAAAAATCCAGACGGATTAAAATATCCAGCAATCCAAAACAACTTTGGGCGACCTTTTCGGATCCAATTTTCAAACTGAGTATTTCGAGAAACCAATTCGCTAAACCAGAACCCCAAACCTTCTGAGATCCAAGAATATCTTGTCCACATAATCGGAGCACGCCCGTCGTAAATATTATCAACCGTTTGTTTTAATTCATCACTTAAAACAATAACTCCATCTATGGCTAAAATCACGTCCGTAATTGATTGCGTAATAATATTGAGTAACTTTTGCATCCGGTTTATTTCATGGGTCAAAAATATTGACATAGGCTGTATGGATCCCATAATTTGCAATCGTTTTCGAATTTCTAATTCAGATAAATTTTCCGGTAGTTTGGTAAACATCTCAGTAGCTATCCGCTTTACGTTGGTTTCTCGACTTTGATCCAACACTGATATTAATTCTGATGACGCTTTGGATTCATCTTCATCTTTTTTAAACGATGTTTTTAATAGTATAGGTATAATTGTCGATGACTCATCTTTTGGCTGAATGCTAACTATTGTTGATAAGACATAGCTACTTTGCATAATCTGATAGCTCCTGTCGGAATTAGCATGCAACCCGAAAATTCTTGCTTTATCCGTAATTGGTAGGTTGCTAATAAATGCTAATATGTCCTTCATTTTGTCAGATTGCGGTATTGAGTAAATATTTGTTGGAGGACAAAAATCAAAGCGATCAGTTAAAAGAGCTTCTTTAAACCATAATTTGCTATAGGATAGAATCAGCCGTCGATCCATATAATCAGTCACTCTACCACCATATTGTATCTCGCCAATCATGTAGCGTAAGGCCTTCCATGAAATTATAGGATTTTTGTCGTAACGTGCGAATAGATTACCAATATATTTTAGTGACGCTTCCCAGTCTGTTTGACTAAATTCATAGGATGCATTCCAACCCATCGAACCATATTTTCTTCGTTCTTGAAACACACTGTGTAAGCATGATATAGAGTATATCAATGAAGGCCATGGTTTTGCACTAATTGCCTCGATAAATTCCTGAGTTACATTTTGATAAGTTCTGAATAAACCGGCTCGAATTCCCTGTGGAGCTTCATTGGTGAACTTAATAGCGCGTTGTAACATTTGTACGGGGAAGTATTTATTATACTCGGTAGTCAGCCATGCTCTGAAATCTTGGTGACTATCAATTGTGTTAAGTTCAACATAGAATTTGTTTAGGTATTCAAGACCAAGATGACAATTTTGCAAGAGTATCCAATTGCCGGTTTGCATCGCATGTAGCATTGCAGATCTTGCATGTTGCTCTTGACCTTGTCCTAATGCCATAATTGATATCTCCTTGCATTTTTTAGCAGCTATCGACACAATCGAATTAGTGGGATCATTACCACTTGATAGCAAAGCAAGTATAGGCTTCTTTGAATTACTTTCATTAACTAAATCTTTAATTCTCAATATGTATGGTTGAACAAGCTGTTTACCAATTGTATGAGCAATAAAGGTTTGAGCCGTGACTATAATTTTATCAGGACTCCATACACGTACCATTAGTAATATGTCAAACTCATAATTTATACCTTTGTTTAGCGGTATTATCGGATTAGTTTCTTTAAGTTTTGAAGAGCTTTGCCAAACTTTCCACTGAAATTCGTTTTCTTTTAAATGCTGCATTATATTTCTGAAGCGTGGAGTATGACTTATTTTGACTAAATTCATCAATGCTACGTTATCAATCCAGCTATATCGTTTGGGAGTGCAACTATCTAAATAAATGCTAGCACCACCTTTAACAAATGCCATAAATTCGTTG